>CM053028.1:516992310-517124076 GCA_028564925.1 Lithobates sylvaticus | reverse complement strand
ATTATGGCATCTGGTTGCCCTTTACATGTCAATAAAAACCTTGTAACAGAAATGCATGTTTAACTACAGAAAACTAGAAAAGGTATGAATGAGTCCTTACAGGGTCTATTTTCTGGTTTTTAATTTATACCCATATGGGGGCAAGAAAAACAAATTTTACCATGAGTGAGGGTTGAGCCATTGAAGGTTCCAGCTTAGGAGCCATGAATTATGCTTTTAAATTTGGAAGTGCTCATTATCATCCATAGAGATGGTTGCATGATGGGAACAAATCAGTAGACATAGAATATTCTGCTATTTCCTGTCAAATATGTTTCAAACTATAATAAATCACACTATTCCAGCACTGTCTCTATACCCTCACAGTATCATGTAATTCAGGGGTCTCCAAACTTTCTAAATAAAGGGCCAATTTAATGTCCTTCGGACCTTAGGGGGGCCTGGACAGTGGATAGCAGGAATGGACATTTCCCTGGCATCAGTGGGAGTAATCATCACCACATTTGGTATAAGGGGGAAGAACAGTGCCCCATTGTTGGTATCAATGGGAGGGATAGTGCCCCATTGTTGGTGTCAGTGAGAGAAATGGTGCCCTATTGATGGTGTCAGTTGGCAGAATAGGAATAGTGTCTCACACCAGTGGAAAGAATAGTGCCCCAAGGGTCGGAAAAAGCAAGCCAAGGACTGCATCCAGCCCCGAGCCACAGTTTGGAGACCACTGATGCAAATAATATAACGCCACAGTGAAAATTAATACTCAAAACAATATATATTAATATCCAAAAGTCCCAATATTCCAGTGCCATGTGCAAAGTTTTAAAAAATAGACCACCGATGCAGTGTCTCATATTCTTCAGAGGGTAACCTATGAACAGCAGCAGTCTCTAAATTATATATTGGAATTGTTTTTTTTTTTTTTTTTACTTTTTGTAAGTTTTTGTATTTTTTTTATTTTTAGGAAGTGGAGGACACTAACATAGTGTAAGTATTTATTTTATTTTGTATATTTCAAACTATGCTTTGGACCTAAGCACTAAAGCTGGCCAAACATGGCTCATTTTTTTCTGTTCAGCCAGTGGGCTGAATGAAAAAACCTGAACCAATTCCCCAATTCACACATTTGAGGTGGATTGAAGAATACTCCCCGCTGTGCTATTGTATTCTGACAGCAGGGGGACTCCTCTGCTGTCAAAATACACAGATCAGTGCTGCAGCAGCTGATCCAGCGGCTTTTTTTCCACAGGTCTGTTCAACAGAAGTCAATTTATAGATTGATTTCTGTTGAGCTACAGCAGCCACACACATAGCTTCCAACTGTACCTAATTTTCGAAAGACTGGCCCTGATTCAGAACAAAGTCCCTTTTCCTTTCATCTAATTTCTAAATTGCTGTATTTGTAAAGTGGTTGCGGGTTTAACTAATCACTTTTTTGTATAAATCTCCTTTAACCCCTTGCCACCCAGGGCAATTCTGGCATTTCTCTCCTACATGTAAAAATCATAATTTGTTTTGCTAGAAAATTACTCAGAATCCCTAAACATTATATATATTTTTTAGCAGAGAACCTAGGGAATAAAATGGCGGTTGTTGCAAGTTTTTATGTCACACAGTATTTGCACAGCAATTTTTCAAATGCATTTTTTTGGGAAAAAATTTATTTAAATTATATTTAATGGCAGAAAATACAATAGATAACCAAAGTTTTTGGTAACATATAAAAGATGATGTTATGCCGAGTATTTAGATACCAAACATATACTGTTTGTGAACTCACTGCAAAGTATATTCCCATGGGCAATAAATTTAAAAGGCTAAAAATAAAACCTATGTGGCTCACGGCCAAAGTTAAAAAAGCTATAAACTATAAGAAAAGAGCTTTTAAAAAATATAAAAATGAAGGATCACCAGTGTCATTTAAATGTTACAAAGAACATAACATAATATGTAAAAAGGAAATCAAGGATGCAAAAATTCAAAACGAAAGACAGATTGCAAAAGATAGTAGGACAAACCCAAAAAAATTCTTCAAATATATTAATAGTAAAAAGGTCAAGTCTGAGCATGTAGGCCCTTTACAAAATAATCTAGAGTGGGTGACTGGGACAAAGAGAAGGCTAATTTATTAAATACTTTCTTCAGCTCTGTGTATACAAAGGAGCATGGGGGAGCTCATGTCCACAATGGGGGTGGTAGTGACACAGCCCTAAATCCACAATGGCTCAAAAGTGATATGGTCCAGAAATATTTAGACAGAATAAAGGTGGATAAAGCACCTGGACCTGATGGCATCCACCCACGGATCCTAAAAGAATTGAGCTCTGTAATTTCAAAGCCATTGTATCTAATTTTTAGGGAATCATTAATGACAGGAATAGTACCACTGGATTGGCGCAGGGCGAACGTGGTGCCTATATTTAAAAAGGGAACAAAGTCTTTACCAAGTAACTATAGACCTGTTAGTTTAACTTCTATAGTTGGGAAGATACTGGAGAGATTATTAAAAGACCACATAGACGAGTTCTTGCAGGAAAAAAATATTTTAAGCAACAGACAGCATGGGTTCATGAAAGACAGAAGTTGTCAGACAAACCTCATTTCTTTTTATGAGGTGGTAAGTAAAACCTTGGACAGAGGCGTGGCTGTGGACGTGGTATACTTGGATTTTGCAAAAGCGTTCGATACAGTTCCCCACACACGGCTCATGTGTAAGGTAAGGTCTACAGGTTTGGAAATATCGGTTTGTAAATGGATAGAAAACTGGCTAAAAGACAGAATTCAGAGAGTCGTGGTTAATGATTCTTACTCTGAATGGGCTAAGGTTATTAGTGGTGTACCCCAAGGTTCAGTGCTGGGACCCTTACTTTTTAATATCTTTATAAATGATATTGGGTCTGGGATCAAAAGTAACATTTCTGTCTTTGCAGATGACACCAAGCTATGCAGTGGAATAACGTCCTTACAGGAGGTCTCCAATTTACAAGCTGACCTCAATGCTCTGTCAAATTGGGCGACTATGTGGCAGATGAGGTTTAATGTTGATAAATGTAAAGTTATGCACTTGGGGGCTAAGAATATGCATGCATCATACATAGGGGGAGTACAACTGGGGGAATCCGTGGAGAAGGATCTGGGGGTTTTGGTAGATCATAAACTCAATAATAGCATGCAATGCCAAGCTGCGGTTTCCAAAGCGAGCAAAGTCCTTTCTTGTATTAAGAGAGGTATGGACTCCAGAGAGAGAGATATCATTTTGCCCCTGTTCAAATCATAGTAAGACCTCATCTGGATATGCAGTTCAGTTTTGGGCACCAGTTCTCAAAAAGGATATCGGGGAACTGGAGAAAGTGCAGAGAAGGGCAACCAAACTGATAAGAGGCATGGAGGAGCTCAGCTATGAGGAAAGAGGAACTGAATTTATTCACCCTTGATAAGAGGAGATTAAGGGGGGATCAACATGTATAAATATATAAGGGGTCCATATACTGAACTTGGTGTTGAGTTATTCACTTTACGGTCAACAAAGAGGACAAGGGGGCACTCTTTGCGTCTAGAGGAGAAGAGATTTCATCTCCAAATAAGAAAAGGTTTCTTCACAGTAAGAGCTGTGAAAATGTGGAATAGACTCCCTGCAGAGGTGGTTCTAGCAAGCTCAGTAGATTGCTTTAAGAAAGGCCTGGATACTTTCCTAAATGTACATAATATAACTGGGTACTGACATTTATAGGTAAAGTTGATCCAGGGAAAATCCGATTGCCTCTCGGGGGATCAGGAAGGAATTTTTTTCCCCTGCTTTAGCAAATTGGTGAATGCTCTGCTGGGGTTTTTTTTGCCTTCCTCTGGATCAACTGTGGGTATAGAATGGGGTATATGGGATTGTATGATATATATATATGTAATATATATATATTTTTTTTTTTATTATTTGTGGTTGAACTGGATGGACTTGTGTCTTTTTTCAACCTTAACTATGTAACTATATATCACACTTTAAAATTGAGGAGGTCTAGCACTACAAATATTGCTCTGGATCACAGCGATAGCTCACATGTGTGGTATGAACATTATGTACATATGCGGGCATGTCCTACTTATGCATTCACTTCTGCGTGTGAACACGAGGCAATGGGATGCTTTAATTATTTTATTTTTTTTACACTTTCCCTTTCTATTACAAGGAATGAAAACATCACTTGTAATGGGAATTGGGCATGTCGGGTCCTCTTTACGGAGAGATCTGGGGTCTATAAGTCCCCACATCTCTCCTCTATGCTCGAAAGCCTGAAATAAAAAAAAATAAAAAAATCAATCTCAGGCTTTCCAACAAAAATAAATGACAGTGTTTACATCTGCCAGAGCCGGACGTGACATCGTGAAGTCACTTCCAGCCTCCAAAGGTCACCCGATTCACAGCCCGCTCTATGGTAATCCAGCACCGCCGCCCTGATCCATTCACCGGCTTCCCGATCGCATGAGAGAGCCTGGAGAAGAACCAGAGGATGGCGGGAGGAGACTTAACAGCCACTAAGATGGCTTTTACACTGTAGGGAATCTCTGGCTGAAAAAAAAGATATCTGGTGATGCCTATAGCTGCAACCATCATTCAGAATTCTCCACTAAAAGTCACTGATGTCATATGATGTCTACCGGGGGGAAATGGTTAAGGGGGTGTGGCAGGGGGTGTGTTCTATGCCTACATGTTTTTGCTAATAGGTGTCCCTCATTCCCATCTCAAAAGGTTGGGGGGGTATGCATACATGGTTTGAAAGTCAGCTGGTTCCTGTTGAACTAGCTGAATCTTGATCCATCTATGGGCACCTCTAGATAGAGAGGCTGTGAACCAAAGTCGTGCTGCACCACTAAGCTCGAAGCAGAGCCGGCCTATGTAATGGGCAAATATGGTTGCTATTATGCGCGTATATATTAACAAACTTTATACAGAAAAATCAATGCTTTCATAAACACTCACTGATAAGATTACCTATATTGAAAAGATCACATTCACACACATAAAAAGCTGGAAAAAAAACGATATTCTCTTCAGCTGACAAGATAAATGTTCTAAACTAACACCAGTACAACAAGAGTAAAGAAACCAATACCTTACTATTAATCACAAAAAGAAGAGATAACACTGTCTATGAGGCTTTGACTAGTTGAGATAAAAGAGCTACTGAGTGCTTGAGGGACATACAACATCAACTGTTTTACAAGCAAAGAAAACATTGTTAAGTTAATGGCATACCACGCATTCAATTAGCCAGAAATAATAGGAGCTGATTGGTTCTTTGCACAAGTGAAATCGACTTTTTCCTTCCCTGTATAAAGTTTTATTTTATATCCAGGACTCTAAAGCCTAAGTCATATCCTAGCTACCCCGGAAGGGTCACCAGAGCAGAAATCCTACTGAGGAGCCACCTTGATCGACTTCCACTAAGTAGAGTCAAATGTGACTTATCAGGCTCTGTAGCTCTTAAGCATAATTAGGATTCTGCATATTAGCTGCTAAATCCTTTGGAATGGAGCTCTGGGATCTGTATGTGGAGACAGCAATGAGCAAACACAAACACACTGGAGAGATTGGCCCACTCACCCAAGAAGCAAATCCAGGTTTCTCTCTATTTAAATAGGGCAGATAAGAAGGCACAAATTAACATGTGTTTGCACACAAGTGGTGGTGACCAGGCCACGGGGTCAGGGAACAGTCAAGGTTGCACAGTGAAGGCCTGATTCACATAGCTGTGTAATACAATTAGTACATTGGCAATAAAGGCTGCTTTGGGTATGGTTTACAATGTTGCGCTTCTATGTGCTTCACAACCTCTTGCACATTTTGGTCAATTTGGAAGAGCAAGTGTAGGGCCAAGGTATATTTCGGGAAGGAGGCTTACATAAAATCAATTTTAATTTTCAGAGGTGAATGTACCTTCTCTGAGCTGATGGATGTTGGGACATTCCTTTTACACTATACAAGGGTTCAGAGGTATGTAGAAGAACTAAGAGGTACAGTACAATGAACATGATGATGTCACTCATCAAGACATAAACATGGTGGGTGTTGGTGTTCTGATAACTCGTTTTAGTTTGGGCAACTATCTCCCTGCTTGTAATCTTTTGACTAATACAGTATCTGCCTGCCTATAGTCACGGTTAACACTAGTCTTTTTTCACTTATGGTGGAATTGGAAAACCAATTGGGAAGCATTTACATCGATTTATATTGTAAAGCGCTGCGTAAACTGTTGGCGCTATATAAATGCTGTAATAATAATAATCAGATTTGAAAATATTATCACTGGCTGATTGTGTCAAATCTCTATCGGTGCACAGAACGCAATGCAAGTTAACTGGTTTGGATGAAATGCTACCATAATAGTATAGTCAAGTCTACCATGACATTTTTATATTTAATCAGATAGCAGCACACAAAAGTTGAAGTCCACATATAGGTTATTAGTGGTGTCAGCAAAGTCACCAACGTGTTTTTAGGGCTTTTGAAGTGGCCCCTTCATATGAATTGGAATGTTGGATTGAGAGAAGATCTGAACTATTGGGAGATGTAGCTGTTCACAGACTATTAAAGCAAGCCCAGTGCATGCTTAAGGCCCCTTTCACACTGGGACGTTTTTCAGGAGCTACAGCGATAAAAATAGCGCCTGTATTGCTCCTGAAAAAAGCGGGTCCTTTAACTCCAGTGTGAAAGCCGGAGGGCTTTCACACTGGAGCGGTGCGCTAGCAGGACGGTAAAAAAAGTCCTGCTAGCAGCATATTTGGAGCGGTGAAGGAGCGGTGTATTCACCGCTCCTATACTGCTCCTACCCATTAAAATCAATGGGACACCGCGGGGATACCGCCGGCAAAGCGCCGCTGCTGCGGGGATTTTAACCCTTTTTCGGTCGCTAGCGGGGATTAAAACCACCCCGCTAGCGGCCGCATACCACGGCTAAAATGACGGTAAAGCATCGCTAAATGTATCGCTGATTTACCGCCGCCGCCCCCACCGCCCCAGTGTGAAACCAGCCTTAGGTTCTCGTTTAAACTGTTTGTTCAAGAGATAAAAGTCCCCAAAGTTCATGAAAGACTGAATAACCAGTTACAATGCTCCAATCCAATGATACTGCGTGTTCTTCTAGCAGCTACTCTTACCAGGTGTGGGTGCTGGCTTAACCCAAGGGCTCATCTCGTCCTCCTTATACAGGGTGAAAGGCTTCACCATTTATGAAGTTTGGCAGATTGTATCTTTCCACTGTAATGCAGTGTACACACGAGCGGAATTTCCGACAGAAAAAGTCTGACGGGAGCTTTTCATCGTATATTCTGATCGTGTGTATGCCAGACTTTTTACGTCAAAAATTCTGACGGACCTAGAAAGACAACATGTTCTAAATTTTTCAGACGGAACCAATTCCTAACGGGAAAACCGCTCGTCTGTATTCTGTTCCGACGTACCAAAAACGATGCATGCTCTGAAGCAAGTACGAGACAGAAGCTATTGGCTACTGAACTTCCTTTTTCTAGTCCTGTCCTACGTGTTGTACGTCACCGCGTTCTTGGCGGTTGGACTTTGGTGTGACCGTGTGTATGCAAGACAGCTTGAGCGAAATTCCGTTGGAATTCCATTGGAGGAACCTTCAGAGTTTATTCTGACGGAAAAAACGGTCGTGTGTACATGGCATAAGAAATAAAGTTTATTCATTTATGGAAAAGAAGGAGAAGGCCAACCTCAGGTCAGAACCTATTAATACATTCTGGTCTGATGTTAAAAGCAAGCTCATTGACATAACCCAAAGCCTGTCAATAGTGGGCTAAAAGTCTGCCAAAAAGGTGGAGTGCACAGCTATTTGTCTCTTTATAAAGGGCCCCCCCCCCCCCCAAGTAAAACCAAAGTCATGCAAAGCGAGCACTTTCTATTAGAATTAGTGATAAGCCAAATGCCCTGGTTTTGGATTTGGGGTAGGTTCACAAACGTAACTAAAATTCAGGTGACAAGTATGAGCCCCATTGAAGTCAATGGGAACCAAATGGGGAAAAAACAGTAATGGACATTTTTTTAGGCTAATACGCAAGGGATTGTCAAACAAATGGCATAGGCAAGGGATTGTCAAACAAATGGCATGGGCGGTTGATCACTGCCCTTGGGGATATGGACCAAAGATATACATTTTTCTTCATATGTCAGCCATTTTAATAATGTTTAAGTTATCAGCATTACTAAATGCAAAAGACTTGGTGATATGCCTGGAGTAGTGCATCTATATGGTGTATACAATGTACAATAAATAAACAATAAATACTATAAAATCACACACATAGGATGGACTTGTCTTTTTTCAACTTCGCTTACTATGTAAAAATCTAAAGCAAAACTGACATTTGAAAACAAAAAAAATACAGGTAAATGACAGCTCCCTGTTGCTTTGAAACAGCCAGTGATTCCCTTCATCCATACCAGACCCTTATATTAGATGAGGGTATGGTATGGATTGTATGGGAGAACCACATGCAACATGCAAAAAAATGAAAGACAACGTGTGCCCCCCGTGTGCCCCCAGCCTTCCTAAAATCTATACCAGACCTCTATCCAAGCATGTAGCCTTGCTGGCCAGGAAATGGGTGGACAGGTGTCCTCCTGAACTGTACAAGGTCACATGCCTTGTACATGAGGAGAGTACCTTGCCAGTGAGGAAGGCCCTGGCAAAGCACTTTGTTTCCATGTTGAAGAGAAGAAGGGCCTCTTACTAAGAACCCTGGTCGAGTGGTTGTTGGGGTCTGCAGGTAAGGGGCTTATTGGGATTTGGAAGCTAAAAATAAAGGGACACCCAGATGCCACCTCCCCCTACATGAATGAATGACTAAGCCCCCGTACACACAGTCGGAAATTCCGACCCCAAAATCCGTCCGATTTTTGCCAACGGATTTTGTCCGAAACTGGGTGCATACACACGGTCGGACAAAGTTGTCGGAAAATTCGATCGTTTCGAACGTGGTGACATTCATTGCGTACTACGGAACTATGTAGAGGCTAATAGCCAATAGCTTTGGTCTCTCAATTTGATCTGAGCATGCGTGGCACTTTGTCCGTCGGACTTCCCTACACACGATCGGACTTTGTTGTCGGAAAATTTGAGATCCTTGAGAAATTCCGATGGAAAAAGCCTGCTAGAGCCCACACACGATCGGATTTTCCGACAACATAATCCGATCTGACTTTTTCCATCGGAATATCCGGCCGTGTGTACGGGGCATAAGGGGTATATAGTACCCCTACTCATTCATAAAAAGTCATAAATAGATAAAGACAAACACTTTTTGACAAGTCTTTTGTTAAACAATAAAAAAAGCTGAAACAATGTCCCATGATTTAAACCCATCATCGTTCGTGTTGTCCAGCGTTGCAGATCCTCAGTCATGAGGAGCACCACCTGCCGAACCTACTAAAGAAAAAACCTGCCAACATGATCTGCTCTTGGCTCGCCTTGAATAGCAGCTATTGGTCCCTGCCATGGAATGTAAAGGGGTGGGTCTCCTGGGTGATGTCATTAACCAAATATGCACATGGACATCAGGAGTCAGGTCATGTCGGGCTGAACCAGCTGTTCATCCCTAATTATGATATGATAAGATAATTATGATATAGGACCATGGGTATCTCTTACTATTGTCCAATTTATTTGCTGAACATGGGCATTAAATTATTGGACACAATATTAACCACTTGCCTCAACAAATGTAATTTCTCAGTGGTTAATAGGGGTGGGGGGTACTGCCCCAGGGCAGTAATAATGGCACTCAGCTGATTCATCTTGTGCAACAGAGATGAGATGTATCCCAGGACTGATCTTATCCCTAGATATCTTCAAAGCGTTTGACATGGTGACGTAGTACAATCTATATTACATTCTAGACTGCTAGTCTTTAGGCCCTGACTTTCTTTCGGCCTTGACTTTCTAGCCTGAATCTCATCTTTCTACCTGTCTCCCATGTCCTGGGTCACTTATGCTGGTCCCTACCCTGAGGATATCAGGCCCTTTTTCCCCTAGTCTTTATTTTAGAGATAGAACCCCTCACAAAGTTAACCAGGGATAATATGAACATCAAGGGGATATATTTTGCTGGCTTTCATTTTAAAATAAGTCTGCTTGTAGGTGATATGCTTCTGAATATTACCCAACTTTGGTCAAAAATGAAACAGCAAGTTTCAGTTATTTTGGGGCTGCACATTTACAAAACGTAAACGCAATTCGTTTTTCTCTCCTGTGACCCGTTTTCAGCAGAGAACGGTCGGAATTCCGCTCTCTGCTGATGATCAGTCCAGGCACCGTCATTCCGACTCTGGAAGTCTGGATCCGCCAGTTGCCTAGACTGATGGCTGTCTCAGCCTCTCAGTGAACCACTGAGAGGCTGAGACAGCCACTCCCTGCCCCTCCACAGCTCAGCACTCCAATGAGCGTGGAGGAGCAGAGCAGGAGAGATGCTGACTAACAGTCAGCAGCTCTCTGCTTGGGGAGCTGAGAGAACTGAGCCATCGGTGGTGTTCGATAGCTCGGTTCTCAGTGCAGAGGCGGCTGGGGACAGATACTACATCCACCTAGGTAAGTATGAATATGGGGGAAAAAAAATCTCATACTCCTCTTTTAAAGCTGAAGTTTAGTAAAATGAAGTATGTCCCATGTCTTACAAGCTGATGATTCCTGTAGAAATCCTCTCTTCAGTGATTCAGGGTCCTTTTCACTTCTAAAGCTATATGGGGGAATAGCTTTGGCTCTAACATTGCAGTACATTAAAGAAGGTTCTGATGGGCACCTATCCTTTTCTGTCATTTCCTCTAATGGCAAAAGTCTTTGCATTGCATTGTTTTGGCCGTGTTCTCATTGAAGCCTTCTTTGATGTACTGTGGTGTTAAACCCGGAGCTAATATCCCCTGCAGTACTGGAAGCTCAATGCTATAAAGAGGACCTGGCATCACTGGAGAAAAGACTTCTACAGCAACCATAAGCCTGCAGAATGCAGGACTTTTGGAAGCAAAAACTTCCCTGCATTTCTAGAAAAACTGTGTTTTTAAATAAACAAAATGGAGGTTTGGGTGTTGCCAATTTAATTAAATACTATCAAGCAGGTCACAATCCCTCTAGTTGCACTATTGTATTCTTACAGCGGGAGGTTTCCAAGCTGTCAGAATACAATCATCACTGTTGATGGCTATAAACTCTGGCAGTAATCACATGAAAAAAAAACAGACAAGTTGATTTTACTTAAGTCGATTGATAGACCAACTTAAAGTGGTGTTCCACCCAAAAGTGGAACTTCCACTGATCTGCTTCCTTCCCCCCACTGGTGCCACATTTTGCACCTTTCAGGTTGGGGGGGAACGGGTACCTGTTTTTGACAGGTACCCTTCCCCACTTCCAGGAGACGCGACGCAGCACCGTCCCTCAGAAGTTCGGCCCCCCTCCTCAGTCCCCCACCGCCGGGCAAATTAGAAAGTGCAGAGCGCTTCACGCGTGCAAAGTAGGGAACTGGCTGTGAAGCTTAAAGGCTTCACTGCCGGTTTCCTTTACGACGAATGGCAGCGGCAGCACCCCATAGCTGATCCAAAAATCGACTAGGGTGCAGACATTGCGGGCTCCCTGGACAGGTAGGTGTCCATATATTAAAGTCAGCAGCTACAGTATTTGTAGCTGCTGACTTTTCATTTTTTTTTCTCCCAAGGCGAAACACTGTTTTAAATGCAACCAACCTGTCCATAAATGCATTAAAATTTGTTCAGTTTCTGCAGAACCATCCGAATTTCGATCTGTCTATGGCTGGACTTAGGAGTCTGGGAATCTCTCCAATTTTTTATCTCTTTAATTTTCACCCACCTACCCATATCCACCTTACTGGGAAATTCCATATTTCAGCCCACGTTAGATAATGCTATAGCTTTCCAATGGTGGTGTGATAACAATTTCACCACTATTAGACATGTGCACAATATAAAAATTTGTTTAGTTTAGTTTCTGTTCTTTCCGTTGATTCGTAACGATTCGTAATTTCGTAAGGCGGCGGTGTTCGTATTCGGACTCGTTTGTATTTTCGTAAGTCGTCGGTATTCGTATTAGGACTTGTTCGTATTTTTGTAGATTTATTTTTTCGTTGATTTGTTTTTCCGTTAGTCTAATTTTCGTTTATTCGAAATTCGTATTTTCGTATTTTTGTTATATTTTGTATTCGGACGCATTCGTATTTTCTTAGATTTAGTTACATTCGTACTTTCGTAAGATTGATTTATTCGTTCCTTCGTAACATTGTTTTCTTAGATTCGTAATCGGAGCATAATTCATAATTTTACGTAATGTGTATGCTATTATTACATTGTAAGAGACACGGAAAATGACAAATCAAAAAAAAAAAAAAAATTTTGTACGAATTTTTTCGTTCAATCCATTCGAAGCACATTAAGCAGCGCCATTGTAAGAGACATGGAAAATTACGAATCAACAAAAAAAAAGTTACGAATGTACGAATTTTTCCGTTCAATCCATTCGAAGCGCGTTAAGCAGCGCCATTGTAAGAGACACGGAAAATTACGAATTGATCATTTTGATTTTCGTTGTTTCTGTTTTCGTTTTTCGGATTTTCATTCTTTTGTAGTTTTGTTGTTTCTAATTTAATTATTTCGTATTTTCGTTGTTTTTCATATTCGTTCGTTTTGATAGTTCGTTATTCGTTAGAATTTTTAGCGAATCATTCGTTCATTCGTACGATAACGAATGAACGAATATAACGAATTTGAACGGAAAACAAATTAAAACTAAACGAATTGCACATGTCTAACCACTACTCACTGACTTGTTGCTCACTATTGATAAGTGAAGTGATTTTAACTGAATTGATTTCTGTTTAAAATAAACAATTTTAACTTTTCAATTTCAGTTATTGAGCTGCTTAGATTCAAATTACTTGGAAAAAAAATCTACTCTCTTTGTTTTCTTTATGTAGAGATTTGTTTGTCTTATTTTTTATTATTATTGTTTTTTTTTTTTTTGCTGTTGCTTTTTTAGGAGGAAGGTGTATTTGTAGCAGTTTAGTTTATTTATATTAGTGTTTTTGTATTTGTGCTTTTTTGTGTGTATTTGATCATTGTATTTGCACTGTCATCTTGTTTTATTTATCTTTTTGCTTGTTTTTCTCTTTCTTCTAACTAAGCTCAAGGCAGCTTTATTGTCAATATTTGGGGCTTCTTGGGTAAAGAATGGGGGGGGGGGTCAGTGTTTCTGGAACTAAAACTGGCCAAACACTAGGAGATTTTCAAACAAATGTTCAAACAAACATTTGTACCAAAAATTTGTATGAAAATTCTCACTACATTTGATGACTTAATAAATGTTCTTGACAGATTTTTCAAAATGTTATTTGCTTTTAACCACTTCAATACAGGGCACTTTTACCCCCTTCCTGCACAGACCAATTTTCAGCAGTCAGGCCTGGTTCACACCTATGCATTTTTTAATGCATTTTCAGTTTTGCAGAAACACACTACAGTCCATTTAACATGGTTTCCGATGGATGTAGTTTACATCTGTACATTTTATGGAAAGGGCCAGGGACTTTATGTTTTTTGGTTCCATAGACCTCAATGGATCCAAAGCGTGCATTAAAAAATGCAAAATGCACCAGCATAGGTGTGAAACTGGCCTAAGCACTCTCACACTTTGAATGCCAATTACTCAGTCATTTTACACTGTATACCAGTGGCGTCGCTAGGGGGTGGCTTTTGGGGCTACAGCCCCGAATCTGGGGCCCATAGCCCCGAGTCTCTGCAGGGGTCCCCAAGTTTAGGGGAGGCTCTCTGTGGACCCTGATGTAAGTGGGGGGGGGCTCTCTGGGGACCCTGATGCAAAAGGGAGGCTCTCTGGAGACCCTGATTTAAGGGGAGGCTCTCTGGGGACTCTGATTTAAGGGGGAGGCTCTCTGGGGACCCTGATGTAAGAGGGGCTCTCTAGGAACCCTGATGTAAGAAGGATACTCTCTGGGGACCCTGATGTAAGGGAGGGGGCTCTCTGGGGACCCTGATGTAAGTGGGGGGCTCTCTGGGGAAAGGCACACACGTATATTACTGTATATACATGTGTATGTCCGCCCAAACGTATGACTTTCTCTACTGCGCTGCTATGGGCTCTAGCCCCAGATCTTTTGGAGACCTAGCAACGCCCCTGCTGTACACCAAACAAAATTGTTATCATTTTATTTTTATTTTTTGTGATATAAGCAAGGAAAGAGCAAGCATTTAAAAAACAAAAACAAAAAAAAAAACACTTTTTTTAGTTTCTATTATAAAATTTTGCAAATAAGTAATTTTTGTTCATCAATTTGGGACAACATTTATACTGATACATGTCTTTGGTAAAAAAAAAAAAAAAGAAAATGAGTGTAGATTATTTAGTCTGTGTGCAAGTTATAGAGTCTACTGCTATGGTACCAATCATTGAAAATTGATCACACCTGATGTACTGACGGCCTATCTCATTTCTTCAGGTGCTGAAATATCAGGACAGTACAAATACCCCCAAATGACCCTTTTTTGGAAAGTAGACAGTTCAAGGTATTAAGAGGCATAGTGAGTTTTTGAAGGTGTAATCTTTTCCTACAATTCTTGAGAAAATTAAAAAATGAATTGTTTTTGTTTTTTACACAAAATTGTCATATTAACGAGTTATTTCTCACACACGGCATAGGCATACTTGCAATTACACCCCAAAACACATTTTGCTACTCGTCCTGAGTATAGCAATTCCACATGCGTGAGACTTTAATGCCGCGTACACACGATCGGAATTCTCGTCGAAAAAAGCTCTGGCGGTTTTCCCGACGGAATTCCGCTCAAACTGTCTTGCCTACACACGGTCACACCAAATTCCAACCGTCAAGAACGCGGTGACGTACAACGAGCCGAGTTCAATGCTTCCGAGCATGCGTCGAATTGTTTCCGAGAATGCATCGAATTGTTTCCGAGCATGCGTAGGAATTTTGCGCGTCAGAATTGCTACAGACGATCGGAATTTCCGATAGAAACCTTTTCCGTCGGAAAAATTGAGAACATGCTCTCAATTCTTTGCTGTCGGAAATTCGGCCAGCAAAATTCCGATGAAGCCTACACATGGTCGCATTTTCCGATGAAAAGCTCTCATCGGTGTTTTTCTGGCCAGATTTCCGATCGTGTGTACGCGGCATTACACAGACTGGCTACATAGAGAGGCCCAACATCAAATAGCTTCTTCAAGCATTCTAGGAGCAGTGGCGTTGCTATGGGGGTGCGGCCGCTTGACACCCACCAGAGGGTGACAACAGGCTCGCCTCAGACTGACACCGGCACCGCATTGAAAGGGGCGCCGCTTGGCAGCTCCCCCCTTCCCTTCCGGGAACTTCTCTGCTCCACACGATGTGCAGGGAGAGAGAGTCGGGGGAGGAGGGAGTGAAGCAGAGAAACAGGGTGCCCTGGTCCGACTCAGATCGTCCATCACACCCCCACACGCCGGACTATAGCTGCCTCCTCCTCGGCTCTGACATTTCAAGTACACAGGCCGGGAGGGAGAGCCGAGGAAGAGGGATACCACGCTACAGCACCTGCCCCGAGGCATGTAGTAACAGGAGTATTATGCAGAGGAGGGGGACATTGTATTTGGGGTGGGCATCGGCAGGTAACAATTATGCTGCCAGGAGTGATTTTAGGGAGATGGGTTAGATGATAGGTGCTAAGGGGTGCTTTTTTTGGGATTAGAGAGAACTTGTACTAGAAGTAGAAGGAGGGGGGTAGATTTGAAGTTTGAACCCCCAGCACAATTCCCCTCCCTCCCAAAGCACCCCCTAGCACATATCCTCTAACCCCCCTCCCCAAATCAAAGATCCCATCCCAACTCCATCCACCCTCCTGATCCCATCCCTGCTCCATCCACCCCCATCCCATCTTGGCTCCATCCACCTCCCCCCGATCCCATCACAGCTCCATCCACCCCCTTGATCCCATCCCTGCTCCATCCACCCCCTGATCCCATCCCTTTTCCATCCACTCCCATCACCGCTCCATCCACCTCCCCCCAATCCCATCCCTGCTCCATCCACCCCTCTGATCCCATCCCGGCTCCATCCACCCACCCCGATCCCATCCCGGTTCCATCCACCTCCCCCAGATCCCATCCCGGCTCCATCCATCCCCCGATCCTATTCCGGCTCCATCCATTCCCCTGATCCCATTTCGGCTTTATCCACCACTCCAATCCCATCCCGTCACCATCCATCCCCCCAATCCCAACCCAGCTCCATCCATTTCGGCATGTTAAGGGGGCAGAGCCGCACCAACGCACTAGCCTGCTTGGTGGGGGGGACAAAATGTTTTGCTGCACCAGGTGATACCAACCCTAGTGACGCCACTGTCTAGCAGCATAAATTACACAGGTACATTTCTGACAACCTATCACATTTTTGAAGGCCCCACGTATAAATTATGAGGCATAATGAGTTGCAGATAGGTACTCAGGTACTCTGATGGGCTGCAGATAGGTACTCGATTACTCTAATGGGCTGCAGATAGGTACTCAGTTACTCTGATGGGCTGCAGATAGGTACTCGATTACTCTAATGGGCTGCAGATAGGTACTCAGGTACTTTGATGGGCTTACAGACAGATACTCTGATGGGCTTACAGACAGGTCCTCTTTATCACTGGGGCAATCGAGGCACAGTACTGTACACTGTAATCGGTAATTCACTGTTACTGCAATCTCCTCCTCACACTGAACTGGTGTGTGAAGAGGTAAACCCGGTAACAGCGAGTTACCACAGTTTGCTTACATTTAAGGCACAGCCACTCACATGGTAAATTTTATTGGCTCTTTACCCTGATCGGGATGGGCTGTATCTGAGGGACTCGCCTCATCCCTGATCGCTGTGCTGCGTGCTCATGGGGGTGCACACGAGCAGCATGAACGAGGACATCACATGTGATTGGATACAGTTGGTCATGTGGTAAAGAGACATTTTCATTGACTCTTTACCCTGGTCTGGGATGGGCTGTGTCCGAGGGATATGCCTTATCCCCAATCGCCGATTGTCCCTGGGGGCGCGCACAAGTGGTGTGACCGGGAGGACATCATATGACATCCACCCAGAGGGATAAGAGGTTCCAGATGGCGCCAATCTGTAATAGGCTTGGCGAGAACCAGTTAACATCCGATTTTGGAACGAAAACCACATACACTGTTAGAAATTCGAAACATTTTCCATCCTGCTCCTTTGAATTTTTCACTAACAATTAGAAAATGGAATGAGCTATCTTAAAGAGAAACATTTCTAACAAAAGTCTAGTAGTGTATTGCCAGATTAAGCCCCTGGGAAACTGAAGACGGGGAATGTGCAGAGGTAGATAAGTTAGAGGGGAAAGTGAGTGGAATACACAGACATATCCCCCAACCATCTTGGATTCATAGGGACCATCCCGAGATTTCAAGTAAATCCCGGTGTCCTTCTGAAACCCACAGGTCATTATCTCCCTGAAATGTCCCTCATTCTCAATTTTAAAAGTTGGGAGGTGTGCACAGACTGCCAACACCACTTATTGGATGAGAAAACCATAATAATTGAGACAGGTTATTTAACCCCTTCAATACCCGCCCATAGTCATATGACGCCCACAAGGTGGATCTACTATCCTGGGTGGGCGTCATATGACGTCCTCCCATTCCCGGCCGCCTGGGGGGCGCCGCGCGCGCGCCCGCGGCGTCGCTCGGGACCCGGTGCGGGTGCCCGGCGGCCTCGATGTCCGCCGGGCACCCGCGATTGCCCGTTAAAACAACGGGACCGTGCGGGACCGTGGAGCTGTGTGTGTAAACACACAGCTCCCCGTCCTGTCAGCGAGCAGGAGACCGATCATGTGATCCCAGCACGGAGGAACACATGATCGGTCTCCTCCCCTTGAGTCCCCTCCCCCCACAGTTAGAATCACACATTTAGGGAAAACATTAACCCCTCCCCGCCCCCCTAGTGTTAACTCCTTCCCTGCCAGTCACATTTACACAGTAATCAATGCAATTTTATAGCAACGATCGCTGTGTAAATGTGAATGGTCCCAAAAATGTGTCAAAAGTGTCCGAAGTGTCCGCCGCAATGTCGCAGTCACGAAAAAAAAATCGCAGATCGCCGCCATTACTAGTAAAAAAAAAAAAAAAAAAAATGCAATAAATCTATCCCCTATTTTGTAGACGCTATAACTTTTGCGCAAACCGATCAATATACGCTTATTGCGATTTTTTTTACCAAAAATATGTAGAAGAATACGTATCGGCCTAAACTGAGGAAAAAAATCGTTTTTTTTTAAAAAAAAATGGGATATTTATTATAGCAAAAAGTAAAAAATATTGTGCTTTTTTTCAAAATTGTCGCTCTTCTTTTGTTTATAGCGCAAAAAATAAAAACCGCAGGGGCGATCAAATACCACCAAAAGAAAGCTCTATTTGTGGGAAAAAAAGGACGTCAATTTTGTTTGGGTGTAACGTTGCACGACCGCGCAATTGTCAGTTAAAGCGACGCAGTGCCGAATCGCAAAAAGTGCTCTGGTAAGGAAGGGTGAAAAATGGCCCGGTGCTGAAGCGGTTAACCTGACCCCTCAAAGTCTTCCCAAGAGTTGTGGACCAACAAGCATCTGCCTGCCACCATAGACATGAGATTGTCACTTGTTCCAACCAAGAATTGCTGGATCAAGCCATTATCGTTTCATGCTTATGGGATGCTTATGGGATGCTTCAGAGCGTATCACTCATTGAACATCATATCCTGTCTCCTAATGTTCGGACTGTACTAGGCCAGGGGTCTCGAGCATGGGATTTAGCTCCACACATAAGCGTATAAATGTTGTCAGCTTGCCTGTTTAATAAATGAGTTAAACATGGGATGATGGGATTTGGAAGCTGTTCTTTCTCATAGTGTTACATATTAACTTGTGTGTTCATTTGGGACTGTGAAACAATAGACTTGTATCACTACACTGGGGAGTTAATCACATTTTTCATTGTTTTAACACTGCTGCTGATGAGTGTATTGTGTGTATAGAGACAGAAGCTTGGAATAATGTTCTTATGGGGCTTAGACGAACTGAGGAAATTATTTTACTTCACTGTGATAGTGTAAACATGGCCAAAGTTATAAACACTATATTTTATACCGCAGAGAAAAAAAAATGCATATTAAACCCATCTGTCAAAGTGTGTATATCTCAGTCTGGTTCAGCAGCTGTAATGAAGCAGTGAGCTCTATCAGATCCTCTTTACAAAGGATCTTATTTAAAATGTATATGCCTTCTGCACTGCAGTGTTCTGTGACATGGCTGGCATTACTCCATGCTTGCCAGCTCTGATTCTGATGTGGCTGAAGCATCTGGAGCTACAGCTCTAAGCTTGGCATAGAGTTTAAAGAAACCACTGGCTCTAGTTCTAGTTGGTTCTAGAAACCTCAGCTCCAGTTCTTGGCTTCTCCAAAACCTCCCAGCTGCAGCTCTAAATGGTTCCAGAAACCCTCAATTACAGCTGTAGCGGTGACACTTTTTCAAAGTGTCCGCTATATGTGAAATTTCGTTTTTTTTCCCTGCAAACCTTAATGGGGTTCTGAGGGTTAATTGTGCAGGTTAACTTTAGCATCAGTTTGGCTGGGCTGTACTCTGGTTCTGCCTGGTCATGGGTACAGTGAGGTACACATGACAGGCCTAGAACCAGGCCTGGTTGGACGTTTTGAGTATCAGCATTGCCCGGAGCCAATCAGTGGGTGCGTCTGGCCCCGCTGAGGAGCCTGGGAAGGGTACTTAAGGTGCTGAAGTCACGTGTTTGGGGTTCTGCCTGTTCCTGAATCTGGACCGGGGTTGCCCCGCGAGGGGTCCCGGGCCCGGGAGCGTTTTGCCATCCAACATGGTCCGTTTGACTAGCCCCACAGACCAGCTTGGTCTGGGGCAAGGATCCATCTGTTCCCGAGTCTCGGAACTGGCTGGTCCGAGGTGCAGTAACTGGCGTCCGGGTGTGCTCTCAGCTTGGAGGGGCACCGCAGCTCATGTAAGCGACCGAGGGAGGACTCTTCGGAGGAGGGCCAACAAGCTGGCATCCCAAGAAGAGCCTGGTTGCTGGGTTGTTAAGGACACTAACGAATCCACAGTTTCGCAGTGCTGCCAAGGAGACAGAGAACGTTCCAGGTACTGAGAAAAGGTTCCTATTCACTTTCGGTTGAGACTTTATTCAAGGTCAGAGACTTTACAAGTTTCCAGATGAAAGTGCTGACTGCCATAATCTCTGGCTAGAGATTTGTTCAGCTTTGAAGCGCCCAGCTGCGAGTGGCTACTCTCTGGGTTTGTGTTAGAGACTTTTCAATTGTCAGCAGTTCAAGGTGCCTGAGTTTCTTCACCCTTGCCCTCTGTTCCCATACAAGACTGTGTTTGTTGGATGTTACCCCTGCAAATAAAAACCTTCTAAAGGGACTTCTATGGTGTCAGCATCCAAAGTTGTTGGGTACTAACCCTGGGAACCCCTAGACATGGAAGAACAAGCCGAGGGTTATGGCCACTACACAGCTTTAAGCCTGGAAACTACTACTCTAAAAGGCCAACTGCAGCTCTAGGTGGGTACAGAAACTTCCAGATCCAGCTGCAGAAACTCTAAGTACTTAGTGGCTTCAGAGCTAAAGCTCTAGGCGTCTACAAATACCTCCTACCCTTGGTGGCTCCACAATTCAACTCATCTCTAGGTATCTCCAGAAACTCCCAGCTCTAGGCAGCTCCAGAAACTCTACATTCCAGCTTTAGGCATCTCCAGAAACCCTCAACTCTATAAAGTATCAGCTCTAGGTAGCTTTAGTAACCCTCTGCTCGAGGTCTAAGCTGCTCCAGAAACCCTCAACCTTATCTTTAGGCACCTCTATAAAGTTCCAACTTTGGGAAGCTTCATAAACCTGCATCTCCAGCTCCAGGCATCTCCAGAAACTGTCTGTTCCACCTCTAGGCAGCTCCAGGGACCCTCAACTTTATCTCGAAGCACCTCCACAAAGTTCCACCTCTAGGAAGCTGTATAAATCTGCACTGCAGCTTTGGCTCCTGAGCTGCTGTAAAAATTGTTACACCAACAGCAAATGCACTGAAGCAACACTTTGTGATGTCCTAAAACATCACAAAAAGGTTACTGTTGCAGTGTAAAGTTGGTGCTATTGATATAAAGAATGAAAAATAAGTACCAACTACTTTAGGTGCCTGTGTCTTGCCAGAGACATAGCAAGGCATTTTGGGATAGTGGCTGCTAGTGTCTTACTCTTGGCCATGTGGACAGGAATGCTTCACTGTGAGAGAGCATAATCATAGAATGCAAAACTGCGACATAACTCACAGTGAGATATTCCCTTCACCTAATTCCTCGAACTTGGGAAACATGATTTCCAAACTAAATTAAGAGGGATTTGCTGTCAGGAGAGGTTAATTCGAGAAAATAAGTATTGTTTCTGTAGCGCTACCTCCGTAGGAGACGCTGATTAGGATAGGTCCTCTGTACTTTGCCTCAACTTTTTCCCAAAAAAAACTCAGCCCCTCTAACACACCAGGTTAAGTGTACAAACATACAATATCACAGGAAATCACTGAAAGCAATACTTAGTACCTAGTAATAGCACTATATTGAATAAAACAGGCACAAAACCAGGTAGTAAAGGCAAACTTATTATATTGTCAGTCAGTAAGTTTAGTAACCAGGCAAGCATAAACTGGATTAACAATGGTAATAACACAATTTAGCATGCAAATTGATTGAGTAAAGCTTAGTACACACGGGCTGAACGTTGGGTGGCATCGGCCGGTTCAATAGAAACCAACAGACATTAGGCCTGTGTGTGCGGTAGCCGGTCCGACAGAAGCCAGTTGTTCTCCCAGCTTGTGTAAAAAGGTCATGACCACAAAATGTCTGCCGACTGGCTCGGCTGAGAGTGCTGACCGTAATAATATAGCGGGGGGGGGGGGGACACCATCCCCCTGTCAGAACAAAATAGAACAGCAGGGGAGATCACTGTACTAACATCTGATTGTTAGTGCAGCGGCTCTGACCTGAGATGTGGTGTGTACAAGGGCTTAAGACTAGTCATAAGATGACATTTGGTCAGCATAAACAGTAGCAAGGCCACCTCAAGTGCAGCAGTAAGCACTTGTAGCGTTTAATCTACTGAATGCTGGAACTATACTGCCAGAGCGCATTTATGATGGCAATGCTAGCCCTAGACTGACTGGGCATGCACTGCCCCAAAAGAAAAGGAGGATGGGGGGTCTAGGAAGGGGAACAAAGGGGACTTGCAGAATAATTATTGTTCTTCTGCCGGCTATCATTGGAGCCCTTTAAGAGCGCTGGTGCACATAACAACAGGCCCAGTTAACCTGCATGCAGTATAGGGAAAGTATAAGTACAGTATAGTCTCAGCACAGGTGCAAGGTAGATGTGGTTCAGATGCGGTAAAGGTTCTGTATAGTGCGGTATAGGGTTGGAATAAGTGTGGTATAGAGTGTAGTATGGGTGAAGTATGGATTAGGTGCACCTAGTGTCTTGCTCTGCTCTAGCCCTCTCAACAGTCCCCAGGATGCTGCTGTGCCCTCTCCCTGTAGAAATGTGGCCCCCTCAGTCTCTCCCTAAAGGCCTCCTATGACCAACGTTGGGAAGCAGAGGATGAGTGAAATCTGCAGTCTCTCTGCAGCAGCGCTGCAGGTGGCAAAGATGCGCTGTCCCTAGGTGTCCTCACTCCAGTGGCGTCTCCAGCTTTCATGGGGGGACAGGGACAAAAGAAGGGGGGCAACTATAAAATACAATTTTACTACGATCCCCAGGGTGGCAGAAAACAAGAGATGTCACCAGCATACCAAGAAAATATAAGGGTCCAAAGCAGTGGGATAACTATCAGGGTTGCAAATGTTGTCTTGTCACCGGGCCTTGGTGTTCTGCCACTGTGGTGTTCCCCAGCCTCCTCTTGCTGTCCTCTGGCATAGACTATTTTCTGCATGGGGCGAATATCCAGACAGAGAAGTAATGCTGTATAACCTCTCTCTCTCGGGATTTCCTATGCTCCCAGTCAGCATGTGGGCTCTATGCCTGTAAGGTGTTATGCCTGTATGGTGTGGTCTCTATGCCTGTAATGCCTGTAAAAAATCATGCCTGTAAGGTGTGGGCTCCATGCCTCTCTGGGCTCTCTACTCCTACTGTAAGGTGTGCTGTAAGGTGTGGGCTCTATGCCTGTAAGGTGTGGGCTCTATGCCTGTAAGGTGTGGGCTCTATGCCTGTAAGGTGTGGGCTCTATGCAGTCTAGTGCCTCAGAGAAGGCTGCACTGCTGCTAAGCAACCTTGAAGCCGACACTGCACATCGCTAATCTATTCCTGATCTGTGCAGCTGCGGACCGGGAAATAGCGCTGTGCTTAATGAGTCAATTTGCCCAATTATGAGCAGGCTGAATGCTGCAAGTCTATTACCTGCCTAACTGAAAGTGAAAGTAAGTTGTGAAGGTCTTGAAAGAACAGGAGAGGGGGAGGGACAGATGGGGGAGAGAAGGGATGGAGATAATCCAGGCTAGAAGAATACTCCCCCCTCTCAATAGAGACTGTGTTACTCCAGTGGTGGCCTGAGTAAGATGTGGTGCATCCACTACGAATGCAAATAAAAAGACATTGCCTTTTTGTAAAAAAAAAAAAAAAAAAAAATTTTTTTTTTTTTTGGGGGGGCACATGGTGGGGCACAGCATAATTTTGGGGGGGTCAGGGCCCCCCCTGGCCCCCCCCCTAGGGACGCCATTGCCTCACTCACTAATCAAATCTCCACTGGCATAGACTCTTTCTGCAGGCGAATATCCAGACAGAGGTGCTCTCTCTCTCTTTCCTAGGCAGTTTAATAAAAATCATCTCTCTCTACTCCTACTGCACAGTCTAGTGCCTATTGAGATCTATAGCTGTGAGTCAATTTGCCCAATTATATGGCTGCAATCTCAAGCTAAAACTCCCAGTATTCTCAGTGCTCTGCATAGAAGTCTGTGGGCTTGCTTAGCTTTAGTAGTCCCCCCACTGGTCAGAGAAGAATGGTGCAGTATAACACCAGTATTTCGGTAGAGACAGAGAAAAATAAAACTTAATGTCTCCTCCATATTGCTATAGCCCAGCACCTGGCTATTTTTTTATTTATGTTTTTGCTGTTGGAAACAGTTCAACTGTATTTGAATTAATAGGTTTAGATGGCTCCAGAACTCAACTGTATTCATATTACCACTCCTGCAACTCCATTCCAAAATTTGATTCAACTTTGGAACTAACTTAAAAAAAGTTATTCTCTAGTTGTAGGCCACAAAGCCAGCTCTGAGCTCCAGAGTCTTCCCAACTCTAGTCTAAGAATGTAACCTACCAAATGACTAGGTGCTACCAACATCCCTGAGAAACATAATAGTGTAGTCAATGTCCATAAAACCATGAGAGAGATGTTCACGGAAGACCAGTGGTGGAAATCTTCTAATAGGGCACAGGTAGGGTTGCCACCTCATCCTTTCAAATCCAAAACATATGAATTACACAGGTTCTGAGGCTAATTTAATGCAGATAAGGCTTCAAGTCAGTTTAATTACCACCTTAATCAGCCACAGAACCTGTGTAATTAATATGTGTTCCATTTTAAAAGGGATGAGGTGGCAACCCTAGGCATAGGTAGCAAAGAAACCTTCATCTGAAATTAAAAATGTCCTGGCTTTAGATATACTTTAAACTTCAATTTTGGACTCTGTTGCCAGACCCATAAATTCAACAACAATCTTCCCATTCAATTATATGTGCATTACGGTGTTTTAGGCATATCATTTACCTGTAAAAGCCTCCTTTATGTAGACAAAAGCCCTGAAATTGCAGACTCATCACTTAAGTGACCATAAGTGACCATCTATAATATTTCCCTTCGTTCCTCACCTGGCAGCTACATAAATGGTTATACAAGTGTTTGAGAGAAGGGGTGGAAGAGATGGACCAGCATAGACAGTAGCATGGGTGTCCGCAGGTAGGGGCAAGGGGGGTCAAGTGCTCCCCCCCCCCTGGAATCAGGGATCGGATCTTAAATTCAGTACAGTTGCGTTGTTATCGGGTGCGGGCAGCACCATCAAGGGGTGACACCATCAAGGTGCTGTCAAGCTCCCCTATCAGTGTAGTATGACTTCGGGCTCTTTTCCCTGCTCAGTCCAGCCGAGAACTCAGTGGTGCTGTGACAGGAGAAAGGCGAGCTGTGGGCCATCAGAGGTTTCCCTTGCTCGCCCCCCCCCCTTTCTCCTGTCAGGGAGAAGAGACAGCGGCTCACCCGGTTCCCCACCCAGCTTCCTGCCCGCTCCGTTCCTTCCCTATTGGCCATAACTGAGGGCCAATCAAAGGAGACTAGGAGAGGAGAGCATCATGGGATATGTAGTCCCAAAGATTGGCGGCCCCATTTTCCACAGGGAGGAGGCTACAGCTCGATCAAGAGAGAGATTGAGAGACTGCAGCCTGGAAAAAAGCTGAGGCTGAGTGCTACAGGACAAAGAACGTGGAGTGTGCTGGGCGGAAGCCAGAGAAAGAGCCACGCTGCCCAGCGCCACCAGAGAGAGAGCAACGCTGCCCAGCACCACCAGAGAGAGCCACGCTGCCCAGTGTCACCAGAGAGAGAAAAACTGAGCCACTACCAGGGTACAGACATGCTACACTACTGACCAGAGTCACTCCCGGGAAAAACCCAGAGTGAGCGATTGTCCAGCCGGAGGGATCACTCCTGTAGTTTCGCTGGGTCTGATAAAAGGGCCTGTTGGCCATTGTCCATTACTTATCCTAGGGACAGTACTACGTCTGCAGTCTCTGACCTTGATAATGTGATCATGACATTTTCGAAAAGGGGCGGTGCATGGGTGACCATAAAATGATGCCCCCCCCCCCCCTGAAAAAAGTTCTGCGGACTCCCATGGACAGTAGTAATTAGATACTCCCTGAAAAGCAAAGGACTATTATGTGCAAAGATCAGGGAATTGACTCTCCCTGGAGTCTCAATTCTCTACAATTTTCAGAGGCACTTGGAGAGTCAATTAAAAAAAAAACATTTATTGAATGGAAAAACGGTTAAGAAAGTTGTCGATAAGGGGATTGATTTAGTAAAGGCAAATCCACTCTGCACTGGAGGTGCAGTCGCTGTAAATCTGAAGAAAAGCTTTGAAATGAGGGGAAGCTCTGTTGATCTTATCATCCAATCATGTACAAGCAAAAATGCTGTTTTCTTATTTTCCTTGCATGTCCCCTACGGATCTTCAGCGACTGCACTTCCAAGTGCGCTTGTAGGGCAAAGTGTATTTCCCTTTAGTAAATCAACCCCACAGTCTCTTTAATTTGACCAAACTTTGCCCATGTTATAAATATATTTTGTTGATGTTCACAGCCACCAATTGGCCTTTAAACCTGAAGTTGGCCTTTAAACCTCGAATTTATGTTTTTTCATATCACAATCCAACACGGAACTAGCATTTAACGAACCAGTTATTGTACATACAAGCCCACTTTTTCTTTAGGTATTATTTAAACCAGCTTTTTCCCTCCTTCCTCTATTTGTTCATTCATTCTTGTTGACACCCAGTGTAAAGCACAATGTTGCACGCTGATAACGCCGTCTGCTTTTGTGTTCCCTGAATTCTAATAATTCAGCTTTTATAAAAGTGACAAGTAACACAGATTGTAATTATCCCGGCTAAGTAAGGGAACAGCGACAGAAACAAAGCGCTGTGTTAGTTACAGAGATCCGGGTCTTTGCATAGGACTTATAAGCAAATAGAGGGAATTGGAATATATAGGAATATTGACATTTTGTGATCTATTGTTCCTAGATCTCTTAGTATTAGTATTTGTTCTGTAAAGGGCTTATCGGATTGAGCTGCTTGTACATGTGTAAAGTGTAAGTTGCTTTCTCTGCCTCTGTGGGAAATACGTTGCATTGAATAAGCACCAGCGGGTAATTTTAGAGTAATTAAATCTTTTGGCATCATTTTGTAGAATATACAGTTCATTTCCATTGATTCAATGGAGTTGCACAATAGGACACTGGTCGTCTTCCCACTTTTAAAGGGAAACTATAGTATATTTGATATCTCTCTAGATATACTGTACATAAGGAAATGATCAGCAAAAAGGAACTGTCTGTGCTAAAAAAAAAAAAAATGTTCTTTGTTTCTGTTATAAATGTTGTAGGTTTCAGTTGTGCCATACTCTTTCTATTTTCGGATGATGGATTGAACAGTGCTCCACGAGATGCTCAAAGCTTGGGATATTGTTTTTATAACCTAACTCTGCTTTAAACTTCTCCACAACTTTATCACTGACCTGTCTGGTGTGTTCCTTGGACTTCATGATGCCGTTTGTTCACTAAAGTTCTCTAACAAACCTCTGAGGGCTTCACAGAACAGTTGTATTTATACTGAGATTAAATTACACACATAACATTTACTAATTAGGTGACATCTGAATGCAATTGGTTCCACTAGATTTTAGTTAGGGGTATCAGAGTAAAGGGGGCTGAATACAAATTGCACGCCACACTTTTAAGATATTTATTTATTAAAAAAAAATGTAAATTTTTCTTCCACTTCACAATTATGTGCCACCTTGTGTTGGTCTATCACATAAAATCCCAATAAAATACATTTACATTTTTGGTTGTAACATGACAAAATTTGGAAAATTTCAAGGGGTATGAATAAATGTAAAGGCACTGTACATAAAGTAAAAAAATGGAAATATAATTGACCAAAAGGCATTAGGGTAGGGTCACTTGATTGCCCCATCTTCAAACAAAAGCACCTCTCCCTTCCCACCACTGATACCTATATTTAGTATACCCCCGGCCTTCCTTTTTGCCTGCCAGAGGCAGGTGAAGTACCTGGTAATTTGGGATTGGCATGTGCCTCACACCTCTTCCCATGATGTACCCCTGGGTGCCAGAGCAGCCAAATGCCATGCCCAACCACTGTCATATGAGGACCAATAGAAATTCTGCTGCCTTTCTTGTTTAAAAAAAAAAAAGAAATTCCACCGCCCACCAAAATATTTGTCTTGGCTTCAGTGGGCTAATGCGGCGTACACACGGTCGGAATTTCCGATGGAAACAGTCCAATGGGAGCTTTTCAACGGATTTTCCGACCGTGTGTATGCCCATCGGTCTTTTTCTGTCGGAATTTCCGACGGACTTTGGATTGAGAACCTGTTCTCAATTTTTCCGACGGAAAACCTTTCTATCGGATTTTCCGATCGTGTGTAGGCAATTCCGACATGCAAAATTCCGACGCATGCTCGGAAACAATTCGACGCAGTGTACGCGGCATTAGAATAATCATTTGGGGCCATTAAATGGACCTTTTACTTTGTGTAAAGACAGCTAACAAATGCCAGGGTCCAGTCTGTTCACAACGCCCATCTGATGTATTCCCCAATTCCTGTGTCCGTTGGGTCCTATTTTGGGCTGACTACTAAAATGTGTGTTATGTAACAAGTTCAACATTATAAACTAGGTTTTTTTTTTCCAGGGAATGTTTTTCTTTGTAAGATCCTTTGCTTTCATTGTACTTTGCTCATAGCTGTTCTGTCATCATACAGTTCTATACTTTAGCCAGGTTATAAAGTCTAATAGAAACCCAACCCACTGAACTCTGTGTCTTCGTACAACAAAGGCTGGTATTCATGCCATTGAATGATCTGCCTTATAAGAACAATGCTTCGTCAGGCTTATCTCCCTCTAAAACAAGTCATCGATCGAGATGAAACAACACTTTTAAGGATGTCATGTATGGGCAAACTGAGGCCAGAAAACCTGACAAGTAACCCCTTGCCTTCTGTGCACTTTTACCCCCCTCCTGCCCAGGCCAATTTTCAGCTTTCAGCCCTGTCACAATTTGAATGACAATTGCATGGTAATGCAACACTGTACCCAATTGAAATTGTTATCATTTTTTTCACACAAATAGAGCTTTCTTTTGGTAGTATTTTACTGCTTGCCGACCAGCCGCCACAGTTGTACTGCGGCAGAATGGCACAGGCAGGTGAATCGCTATTATGTTACGTTGGTTCCTAAGGTGGCCACTAGGGCCGCGCACGCCGTTGCTCGCCCCCGGAGCCGATACAAGTGATCTGTCATATCCCCTACACAGTCCCCTCCCCCCTTCAGTTAGAACACACATTAGGAAGCACAATTAACCCCTTGATCGCCCCCCCTAGTGTTAACCCCTTCCCTGCCAGTAAAAGCCAGTGCTAAACAAACAAAAAAAGACAGAAGATTTTGGAAAAAATTACTTTTTCACTGTTGATTTTAAAACAGGTAATTTTTCTTCTTCGCTGATGAGGCTGCCCAGGTGGGCACTGGTAGGCTGCACTGATGGGCACTGATAGGTGGCACCGATGGGCACTGATGAGATGGCACTGGTGGACACTAATAAGGAGGCACTGATTAGGCAGCACTGCTAGGCGGCGCTGATGGGCATTATTAAGTGACACTGATGGGCACTGACATGTGGCACTAAATGGCACTGAGAGGGGGCACTAATAGGCAGCACTGATAGGCGGCACTGATGGGTACTGATAGGTGGCACTGATGGGCACTGATAGGTGGCACTGATTGGCACTGATAGGAAGCAATGATAGGTAGCACTGGTGGGCACTGATAGGCAGCACTGATGGACACTGATAGGTGGCTATGATAGGTGGCACAGATTGGCACTGATAGGCACTGGAAGGTGGCACTGATTGGCACTGATAGGCAGCACTTATATGTGACACTGATTGGCAGCACTGATGGACACTGATAGGTGGCTCTACTGATCACTGATTGACAGCACTGGTGGGCACTGATTGGCGGCACTGGTGGGACTGATTATCAGTGCCAATGTCCCTTTAACCCAAGTAGATTATCAACTCTCTTCTTCTCTCCTCACACTGTCAGCATGAGGAAAGGAAAGCCGATAACTGGCTTGTGTTTACATTGTGATCAGCTGTCATTGGACACAGCTGATCATGTGGTAAATTGGCCCGATAAGCCCCCCACTTGCAGACTCCCACAACCACCAGGCAAGGCTTATTGGGAAGAGGCCCTTATCCTCATCAACAAGGCACCCCTGTATGTTGAGGGCATGTGGCCAACCCCTTCCTGACCAGCCAGGCTGCTTATTCAGATTAAGGGTCTGGTGTACATTTTCTGGAGGATCACACTTTTCTTTTTTTTTTTTTTTGCATGGTACCCCCCTTAAAACTCATACAGTTTCGTATGGATTTACTGGGGGACCTTATGCACTTTGTGTTTTTTTTTTTTATTTGCCTGAGGTACCCCTTAAAATCCATACCAGACTCAAAGCATCTGGCATGCATTTTGGGGTAGACTATACACAATTTTTCTTTCATTCTTGCTGTAGGATGTGCTACAGCAAACATTATATTTACAAAGGAAAAAAATGACACAGTTTAAATTGCCTGCAAATTACATTCATTGCTAGTTTCAAATCGCTGCGGCTGTGTATATTGAGTTAACGCCTCCCCCCCCCCCCCCAAGTCAGTTTGCAAAATGGAGTGCGATTTGCAGAATCAAATCGCACGGGTGTGAACATTTACTCAGTAAATTTTGTAACTAAGTAATTTTTCGCCTTCACTGATATGCACTGATGAGGCGGCACTGATAGGGTGAACTGGTGGGCATTGATGAGGTGGCACTTATGGGCACTGATGAGGAGGCACTAATATGCCGCACTTATGGGCACTGATACGTGGCACTGATGAGCACTGATAGGCGCACTGATGGGCACTGTTGGGTGGCACTGATGGGCACCAATAGGCAGCACTGGTGGGCACTGATAGGCGGCACTGGTGGGCACTGTTAGGCAGCACAGATAAGCGGTACAGATGGGCACTGATGGGCATTGATGGTGGCACTGATGGTTGACACTGATGGGCATTGATCGACAGCAGTGATGGGCAGCACTGATAGGCAGCACTGATTGCCAGCACTCACAATGCCTCACAACGCCTGCATCGCTAATGGGCACTGATTGGTGGCACTTGTGGGCAGTGGTGGGCACTGATTGCTGCCACTGGTGGGCACTATATGCTGGCATTGGTGGGCAATGGTGGGCACTGTTTGTAACACTGTATTTATTCAATGTAATCAGGGCATTGATGATCAGTGCCCCGATTACATCCCTGTGAGGAGATGCCCCTGATCGTCTCTCCTCGCCTCACACTCTGTGTGAGGCGAGGAGAGCCGATTACCGGCATCTCCTTGTTTACATGTGACCAGCTGTAATTGGACACAGTCGATCACATGGTTAAAGAGCCGCGGACGCAGATGGGGGTCGCACCGTGTCCTAACACGGCGTGGACGCGATCGCCACGCTGCATGTCTCCCCGAGAGCTACACCACCCCGCCGTCATTTGACGGTGGGCAGGCAACAAGCAGTTTTTTTTTAATTTTTAATGTTTTACTTTGAGCATTAAGCATTAAGCAAAAAATATCATTGCTCCTGAGTCCTGACCAAATGGATTTTTTTTTTTGCATTAGTACATGTTCCTCAGGACAGTGCTCACCCCTTTCCCTGATGCAATTTTTGGACACCCCTTGCCTATTGGCCCAGAAACGTAGAATTTTTAATTTCACAGATTTGGATCCCATTCATTTTAATGGGGTTCAATGATGTTTTCCAAACCCTGCTTGAACCCAGGGCAGTTAAGCTCATTACTACTGTTTTGGTATTCAGGCAGCCGTGGATGGCGTGGCTACCTAAATGCAGTAGCCGATAGTGGATATTCCTCTATCCACACTGTTTAGCGTGTATCTAGTGATTTCCTCTCATTCAGTCTACATCTGAGGCTCAGTTCACACTGGTGCGATGCAGCAAAACCTGCGATTCCTGTGTGGGTTCCCGTATCACACCTGAATCGCAGGAGGTTCACACTGAGATCTGCAAACCGCTGCGGATTTCAATGTAAAGTCAATGACACCCCCAATTCGGTTTGCAGATCGTAGCGCGAACTGTGAAACAGTACAAGAATCGGATCGCATGGGTGCGATCCGATTCCAGTGCGGACCAAAAAAAGGGTCCTGCACCGTTTTGGTGCGAATGCGATGTGATTTTAGCCATACAGTTTGTATGGCTGAATTTGCATGGCACAGATGTGCACAGCAATGCAGTGTGAATCACATGCGATGTCTGGCATCACACTAGTGTGAACGCAGCCTTAATGAGAGAAAATCTAGTCATGTATGGCTAGTTGTAGTTTAGCGAGTGGTTTCAAAAGCCTCGTACACACGATCGGATTTTCCGCAGACTAAACCTCTGACTTTTGTCCGAAGGCGTGTGCCTGGATTTTGTCTTGCATATAAACGGCAAGGAATTGTCGGCCAACAAACACGAACGTAGTGACGTACTACGTGATTTTTCAGCTCTTTAGCGCCACCCTTTGGACTCCTTCTGCTAATTTCGTGTTAGTAGAAGTTTAGTGAGTGTTGATTCGCGCTTTTCATTTCGCGCTTTTCAGTTCGTTTCTGAATGGCCGTTCGTCAACATGTTGCGGAATCGGAGGAGATAATGTGTTATTTATTTTTGGCCTTGGAGTTATTGCTTTAACCCAAGTCCAGTCCAGGAACAGGAGGAGGAGGAGGAGTTCTTGGACCAAAAATTGGTTTATTAATTGTGACCATTTATGTCATATGCCTTTGCTGCGGGAGCTCCAGGAGAAAAATCCAGATGTTTTTCGGAATTATCTCCTGATGACGGTCCCCTGCTTTCACCAACTCTTGCATTGTTGACCCCCTATATTAAGACGCAGGACACATGCATGAGGCTTTTATTTTACTTTTTGGTTGAATAATGATTTGATTTGGTATATTTTCTATATTTTTGGATGCATAGAATGCACTTTTTGGTTAAGTTCTATTGGCAGATAGCATGTCTAATTTTATTTGTTTTCTTTTTTTAATGCACAATAAAAAAAATTGTGTAGAATAGTACTTGGCTTTGTGTTTTACTTCAAATGACAGTTTGGGAGTAGGCAGTTATATTTAAAAAAAATACAATGTAAAATTGACAGGAGACACCAACATAGTTGTATCTTTGATCTTTAAAACTAATGGCGTTGTGGTAACTTGCCCAAAAATAAAAAATAAAAAAAGCCTAATAATATTATTCTTGATATCACAAGGAAAAAAAAGCCTTTGAAAATGTGTTTGCAATAACTCCATCAGTATCTCCAGCAAAGCAGCTTCATTATTATCCATCAAAGAAGAAGAGAATTGTGCGCTGCATTTTGAGATTTCATAATTTGCCGCGTCATGAATGTTTAATTCTCCATTACGAAGGCTAGTTTACAAGATCGACCGCTTCTTGCTCGTCCTTGCTTCCGAGCATGCGTGTTTGTACTTTGGACTTTTGTCTGACGGACTTGTGTACACACACTTAGAAAATCCGACAACAAACATTTGTTCCCGGAAAATTTTAAAGCCTACCATCCAACATTTGTCCGCGGAAAATCCGACAACAATTGTCCAATGGAGCGTACAAACGGTCGGATTTTCCGCCAACAGCCTGTCTTCCTCACAATTCCCGTCGGAAAATCCGATCGTGTGTACGAGGCTTTAACCCTGACATCTGCACACTGGGAGTTCTAAGCAGATGTAATCTGTAATCAGTATCTGCTGGAGGAGAAAGTCTGGCAGCCTGAAAGGAGCCGCTGATAAGAAATTGCCTATACATCTGAAAGACCCTTTTCACACTGGGCCAGTTTTCAAATTTAGCGCTGGAAATAGCCTCTGCTAAGCGCCTGAAAATCGCCTCTCATTCATTCATGTCTTTTCACTGGGGCGGTGCGCTGGCAGGACGTTACGAAAATGTCCTGCAAGCAGCATCTTTGGGGAGGGTTGAGGGCTCTGTATTTAGCGATCCCAATACGAAGAGAAAAGGAAAGGGAGATGTTCTATGGTGTTCTATGGTCCAAAACAGAAGCACTGGTCTTCCATAGATAAAGTATAGTGTGGGTGAGTGCTGTCACCTGAGGACAGACATTGTGTTACTGGCAGGATCATCAGGTGAAAATATAGGGAAAGAAACTCAAATTAAAGGCAATATACCATATCCAAAGACTGGTAAGCTGAATATATTACATTATTTTTCCTGTGATGAGATTGTGCACGCCAGTGGTGGCCCATCCATAAGGGGCGCCGCCCCCCTAATCCATGCACCCGGCCCCTAATCTACATGCAGGGAGCCGGACGCATGGATTTTAATGGGGTTTTTGTTTTTTTTAAGCACATGATTAGAGCCTGAGGCTCTAATTGGCTTATTGGCCGCCGGGGAGGAGGAGATGCAGGGTAAAGCCATTGTGAAGCCGACGAGGAGGAGATGCAGGGTGAGGCCGCCATGAATCGGCCAAGGAGGAGATGCAGGGTGAAGCCGCTGAGGACAAATGCCGCCGAGGAGGAGGAGGCGCAGGAAGGAGCCGAATCTGCCCACGACCTAGATGGGGTAAGTACGCACAATATGCAGCAACAGTATAATTGTCAGTATCACTGTACTTTTACGATTATAAAGTAGTTCATGAGTTCCAGTCAAGTGAGATGATGCCATCAGTTTGCTGCAGGCAATTTTCCCAGTCTTCTCTCCCCCTATGGTCGAATTGCAACATTGTGCATTTTTAGATGGTCACAAGGTAAGAGGCTGCAGCAGGGGTTGGTTTACATCAGCCATTCGTCACTACAGACAAGAACTTCGCCGCCACCTGGATTTAAAGGGTTGTGTCACCTCTGAGAATTTTTTCATTTCAGAAAGTAGATGTTGACCACGGATGATACCTGAACAAAGATGTCTCTGTCTTTCTGAAGAAAAATGCATTGAACATGGTAAGCATAGTGAACAGTTCATACAGTGCCTTGAAAAAGTATTCATACCCCTTAAAATTATCCACATTTTGTCATGTTACAATCAAAAACGTAAATGTATTTTATTGGGATTTTATGTGATAGACCAACACAAAATGGCACATAATTGTGAAGTGGAAGGGAAATGATAAATGGTTTCCAATTTTTTTTTACAAATAAATATGTGAAAAGTGTGACGTGCATTTGTATTCAGTCCTCTTTACTCTAATGCCCCTAACTAATATCTAGTGGAACCATTCACCTTCAGAAGTCACCTAATTAGTAAATAGAGTCCACCTGTGTGTAATTTATCCTCAGTAGAAATACAGCTGTTCTGTGAAGCCCTCAGAGGTTTGTTAGAGAACCTTAGTGACCAAACAGCACCATGAATGCCAAGGAACACACCAGACATGTTGTAGAGAAGTTTAAAGCAGGGTTAGGTTATAAAAAAATATCCCAAGCTTTGAACATCTCATGGAGTACTGTTCAATCCATCATCCGAAAATGGAAAGAGTATGGCACAACTGCAAACCTACCAAGACATGGTTGTTCACCTAAACTGACAGGCCAGGCAAGGAGAGCATTAATCAGAGAAGGCCCATGGCAACTCTGGAGTTGCTGCAGAGATCCACAGCTCAGGTAGGAGAATCTGTCCACAGGACAACTATTATTTGTGTACTCCCCAAATCTGGCCTTTATGGGAGAGTGGCAAGAAGAAAGCCATTGTTGAAAGAAAGCCATAAGAAGTCCTATTTGCAGTTTGCGAGAAGCCATGTGGGGGACACAGCAAACATGTGGAAGAATGTGCTCTGGTCAGATGAGACCAAAATTGAACTTTTTGGTCAAAAAGCAAAACGCTATGTGTGGCAGACAACTAACACTGCACATCACCCTGAACATACCATACCCACCGTGAAACATGGTGGTGGCAGCATCATGTTGTGGGGATGCTTTTCTTCAGCAGGGGCAGGAAAGCTGGTCAGAGTTGATGGGAAGATGAATGTAGCCAGATTCAGGGCAATCTTAGAAGAAAACCTGCAGGACAATGACCCAAAACATACAGCCAGAGCTAAACCTAACCTAACAACTGTCCCCTAGCCACCCCCATCAAATCATTCTCTGCAGCTATTACCTTTTGTACCACCACCCCTTCCCTGGTAGAATGTAAGCTCTACGAGCAGGGCCCTTCTGTACCTTTTGTATTGAACTCAACTGTAATTGTGTTGTCCCCCCTATACATTGTAATTTTTTTTAAATTATTATTATCATTTACGATTTACATAGCGCCAACAGTTTACGCAGCGCTTTACAATGTATGGGGGGGGACAACACAATTACAGTACAGTTCAATACAAAAGGTACAGGAGGGCCCTGCTCGTAGAGCTTACATTCTACCAGGGAGGGGGTGGTGGTACAAAAGGTAATAGCTGCAGAGAATGATTTGATAGGGGTGGCTAGGGGACAGTTGTTAGGTGGGTGTGGGATAGGCTTCCCTGAATAAATTCGTTTTCAGGGATCTCCTAAAGGTGGACAGGGTAGGGGCTGATCGGACCTACTAGGGCAGGGAGTTCCAGAGGATGTGAGAGGCTCTGGAGAAGTCCTGAAGGTGAGCATGGGAGGAGGTAACTAGAGAGCAGAAGGTCCTGGGAGGAGCGGAGCGGAGGGGATGATTTGGGCGATATCTGCAGATGAGGTTGGTGATGTCGATTTTTTGTAAATATCTCCTAAACCGTGGAGGTTTGGGAGATATTTCGAGCACCTACAATTAATCTAGGCTTACCTGTAGGCAAAAGTGGTGGTAATGGGTTTACAAACAATTTAATGCTTAGCACTTGCACTCGGGGTCCCCAGTTTGGATCCCGTTCAGTAAGCTGTCTGCATTGACTTTGCATGTTCTCTCTGTTCTTAGATGGGTTTTCTCCTGGTACTCTGGTTTCACTCCAAAGACATGCTGGTAGGTTAATTGGCTACTGTCTAAATTGGCCAAAGTATGTGTATGTATGTCTGATTAGTATGGTGTATGTCCTCAGACTTGCCCTGAAATTCTTGCGGGAAAGGGCACGTGGCCTTATGGTCAGGTTTTCCCTCTCCATGGAGACTCCTTTTGAGGGGGGCCCCACCAAGTACTTGGGTGGACTTTGCCTTGGCAGGTCCCTTGAGGAAAGGGGTTCTATTGTTTTAGTTGGGTGGACCATGAGTACCCCAGTTGCCATCAGTAGTCTTGTGCGTGGGTTCTTTCTCCTATGAATAGGACACCCTATGTACTTTTCACTTCTGGCATGGGTTTCACTTATTGTGTGCTCTCTTTTTTTAATGTGCCTGGTGTTAGTTTTCAGTGTGCGCAAAGCAGCGTGGAGCTTAAAAAAAAAATATATATATGTATACATGCGAGATAGGGACCTTAGATTGTAAGCTCCTTGAGAACAGGAACTGATGGGAATTTAAAGTGCTGCACAAATTGTTGGCACTAAATACCTGTAATAAATAAATGTGTTTAACAAACCTATGCAATCAATCCATTTCTATGACTTTTATAAAGTTGACTTGGAGAGTTTTGATTGCTCAATAAAAAAGTACCATATTTGTATACAATACATTAAAATGATGAGTTTAATGAGCGTTTTCTCCTCGGCATGAGTCATATCAGCTCTTATCTGCCTCTTGTCTGCGAGTATTCCTGGGATGGTATCTGCTTTGCATCAATGGCCATGACAAGGTTAGAAAAAGTTTATGACACATCTAATAGGGCCTTTGCTACTATGATGTACATTTGCAGCTTTACAAATTAGGATCAGCACAAGTGGGCCCCCCCATGCTGGACTTCTGATGGGAAGTCTGATTGCTGAAATGTCCCAAAGGTGGAGGGTGGAAGCCTGGGCCTCTGATAAAGAGATTAGACTCAGCTCGGATAATGCCTTTCCTCTCTGCTGGCCTGTGTCATGACAGAAGACCACAGCAGACGGAAGGACTGAAAGTGAAGTGGGAGAGCAGAACCAGATAAGAAGGCATAAGATCTAGAGAGGACACTCAGAAGTCCAAGGTGAAGACGATAATGCTGATGAGGAAGTTCCAGAGTATAATCCACAGGTCATACACATGCAATAAAACTCAGGGGCCTGTTTATCAATGTGTCCAGCCTTCGTTATTACAAGCCTCCCACCAATATTGGAGCCACAGTTTTGCACAAATGTACAGGCGCCTCTCCTGTACTGCAATGGCTTACTCTGATTTCACTGCACACTTTGAGCTTCTCACTGTATGCATTTGAAGCAGCTGCAGATCAGATAGTGCCCTCCTCCTGATTGGAGGACATCCAGTATCATCCAGCCCCTTCCTTTGCAGACTGACTGCCCCTGACCTACCCCATTCCAGTGGCGGAACTACCGCCATAGCAACACATGCGGCGGCTAGGGGGCCCGTGGCCGCTAGGGGGCCCGCAGCTGAGTGGAAACCGCTGCAGAATGGAAACCGCTGCAGAGTGGGGACCGCTGCCGAGTTGGGCCCTCAGCCGGGGCCCGCTGCCGAGTGGTCCAGGCTCGGCATCGGCAAGCTCCTGTGCTGTGACCTGTCCTATACACATTACTATCACTTTCCGTCCCCCTTCTGCTCCGTACTGCGCATGCGCTGCGCATTCGCAGTACACAACGGGCCCTTGGTGATAGCCGGACTGTTCTTGTCAGAACACTGGCGCCAGCGTCTTGACATCACTCGGCCGGGGACGAACCCACGTTTTTGCAGAATTTGCATAGCAATCATTCTATTCCAATTTCCAGGTACAACAAGCTAAATTAAGCTGATGCAGTGATGCCATAGGTCTAAAGATTGTGATGACTGTCTGTCTGATTTTTCAATTTTTTTTTTCTAATATGCAACATGGGGGGAGGGGGGGGGTAAATGTCCTGCACTACTGTCATAGTAACTTCTGTTTTAACCACTTTAGCCCCGGAAGAATTTACCCCCTTCCTGACCAGATCACTTTTTGCGTTTCGGCACTGCATCGGTTTAACTGACAATTGCGCGGTCCTGCGACGTGGCTCCCAAACAAAATTGACGTCCTTTTTTCCCACAAATAGAGCTTTCTTTTGGTGGTATTTGATCACCCCTGCGTTTTTTTTTTTTTTTTTTGCGCTATAAACAAAAAAATAGCACAATTTTGAAAAAAAAAACACATTATTTTTTACTTTTTGCTATAATAAATATGTCCCAAAAATATATAAAAAAATATTTTTTTTCCTCAGTTTAGGCCGATACGTATTCTTCTACATATTTTTGGTAAAAAAAAAAGCAATAAGCGATTATTGATTGGTTTGCGCAAAAGATATAGCGTTTACAAAATAGGGGATAGTTTTTATGGCATTTTTATTAATAATTATTTTTTTTTTAAATGGCGGCGATCTGCGATTTTTATCGTGACTGCGACATTATGGCGGACACGTCGGACAATTTTTACACATTTTTGGGACCATTGTCATTTATACAGCAATCAGTGCTATACAAATGCACTGATTCCTATGTAAATGACACTGGCAGTGAAGGGGTTAACCACTAGGGGGCAGGGAGGGTTAAGTGTGTCCTGTGTTTATTATATGGTTATTTAAATTTTGGTTTTGTTGTTCGAAATTAATATAAGCTGTTGCCTGGGTACTGTGCCACATGAGTGTGGTAATCTGTTGTTCAATGGAATTAGTTAATTTTTTTTGTGGGGGGGGGGGCTGTATGCAGGGGGGGGGGGCATACAACATTTTGCTATGGGGCCCTGTGATTTCTAGTTACGCCCCTGCCCCATTCATTCTTTGGATTTCAGTTCTTATTATGGAGATCAGCATTATATGTGGGCATCACCTAGGGTAACCTACATGCAAATGCAGCCTACCTAGAAACACCCACTCCTCCAAATTAACATCCATCCATCAACGGAGCATAACTTCTCACAGCCCACTGCATCAGAACTGAGGGCTTCTGGGATGGGTACTGAGGCAGGGTACTGTAATGTTTTCAGGAAGCACAGAGACCCAGTGATGACATCACTAGGTGTAATATAAGGTACACTATATTACCAAAGTTATTGGGACACCTGCCTTTACACGCATTTGATCTTTAATGGCATCCCAATCTTAGTCCGTAGGGTTCAATATTGAGTTGGCCCACACTTTGCAGCTATACCAGCTTAAACTCTTCTGTGAAGGTTCACAAGGTTCTGTCCACAAGGTTTAGGAGTGTGTCTATGGGAATGTTTGACCATTTGTGAGGTCAGGCACTGATATGGATGAGAAGGCCAGGTTCGCAGTCTCCGCTCTAAATCATCCCAAAGGTGTTCTATCGGGTTGAGGTCAGGACTCCGTGTAGGCCAGTTAAGTTCCTCCACCCCAAACTCTTAAGGTGTCAGCATACTGAAAGGAAATAGTAGGTATTCTGGACGACCTGCCTTCATGTTGGTACACCAACAGAGCCCTCAGATATCTGGAGACACCGAATGAACGAGAGGCAGGTTGTGCATTCATATGTCTGAGTTTATTGAGTGCGAAAGTAGCTTATATTCAGTATAAAACAAAGGAGGGGGAGTGGTTAGCTTAATGCATACATGTCTAGGGTTATACAGGTTTGTTACCTGATATATATCTATCGGGGGTTAGATAGGACATATGGTCATTAGTCACATATTTTAGCTGATCGCCTAAGGCTAAACAGGATATACATTCCGAGAACAGGTTTGACTGCAAAGAGCAAATAAAAGGGGGGGAGTTGCTGTGCAAGCATTCTTACACAAGTTTGAACTTACGCAATAAGGGACTTCATACAATATGGTGGGTTAAGCAAAATGGAGTCATGGTGGTTAATTTATATTATTAAAAAAAGCGTAGTTAATATATTAGTTTACAAAACACAACTTTTTACATGATCCTTTCACATACCAAGACATTTTGGCCGATTTCATGCTTCTAATTTTGTGGGAACAGTTTGTGGACGGCCCCTTCCTGTTCCAACATGACTGCGCACCAGTGCACAAAAAAGGTTACATAGTTACATAGTTACATAATAGGTGAGGTTGAAAAAGAAACAAATCCATTAAGTCCAACCTATGTGTGTGATTATTTGTCAGTATTACATTGTATATCCCTGTAGGTTGTGGTCGTTCAGGTGCTTATCTAAAAGTTTTTTTAAACTATCGATGCCCCCCGCTGAGACCACCGTCTGTGGAAGGGAATTCCACACCCTTGCCACTTTTACAGTAAAGAACCCTCTATGTAGTTTAAGGTTAAACCTCTTTTCTTCTAACTTAAATGAGTGGCCACGTGTCTTGCTAAACTCCCTTCCGCAAAAAAGTTTTATTGTGGGGTCACCAGTATGGTATTTATAAATTGAAATCATATCCCCTCTCAAGCGTCTCTTCTCCAGAGAGAATAAGTTCAGTGCTCGCAACCTTTCTTCATAACTAATGTCCTCCAGACCCTTTATTAGCTTTGTTGCCCTTCTTTGTACTTGCTCCATTTCCAGTACATCCTTCCTGAGGACTGGTGCCCAGAACTTGACAGCATACTTCAGGTGTGGCTGGACCAGAGTCTTGTAGAGTGGGAGAATTATCGCTTTATCCCTGGAGTTAATCCCTTTTTTAATGCATCTATTCTGCAAAATATTCTGTTTGCTTTGTTAGCAGCAGCTTGGCATTGCATGCCATTGCTGAGCCTATCATCTACTAGGGTCCTTTTCCATCCTAGATTCCCCCAGAGGTTCTCCCGCTAGTGTATAGATTTCATTAATATTTTTGCCACCCAAATGCCTTATTTTACATTTTTCTACATTAAACCTCATATGCCATGTAGTTGCCCACTCCATTAATTTGTTCAGATCTTCTTGCAAGGTTTCCACATCCTGCGGAGAAGTTATTGCCCTGCTTAGCTTAGTATCGTCTGCAAATGAAGAGATTGAACTGTCGTTTATAAACAAATTTAATAGGACTGGTCACTGGACTGGTCAAAGGACTGGACCCCACTACCCACCCCTGACCATTGCGAGTATTCCCCAGTTATCACCACCCTCTGAACTCGCCCTTGTAGCCAGTTTTCAATCCATGTACTCACCCTATGGTCCATGCCAACAGAACTTATTTTGTACAGTAAACGTTTATGGGGAACTGTGTCAAATGCTTTTGCAAAATCCAGATACACCACGTCAAAGGGCCTTCCTTTATCTACCGTTTTCATTACTAAAATCTTGTATATAGTCCCTTATTATCCCCTCCAAGAGCTTGCATACTATTGATGTTAGGCTAACTTGTCTGTTATTCCCAGGGATGTATTTTGGGCCCTTTTTAAATATTGGTGCTACATTGGCTTTTCTCCAATCCGCTGGTACCATTCCAGTCAGTAGACTGTCAGTGAAAATTAGGAACAAAGGTCTGGCAATAACTTGACTGAGTTCCCTAAGTACAGTTCCCTTGAGTGCAAGCCATCCGTTCCCGGTGATTTATTAATGTTAAGTGTCCCAAGTCTAATTCTAATTCTGTCCTATGTTAGCCACGAGGGTGCTTCCTGTGATGTGTCACGAGGATAAACACTGCAGTTTTGGTTACTGAAGCCCCCCGATTCCCTCGTGAAGACTGAGAAGAAGAATAAATTCAATACCTTCACCATCTCCCTATCCTTTGTAACCAGATGTCCTTCCTCATTCTTTATGGGGCCAATATGGTCATTGACATTCCCCTGAGCTGATTGGCCTTGCACTAACAGCCTTTCTTTCTTTAAACACAGATCCTGTACTGAGAAAAAATGTGGTTCCTTCATAGGTACAGTACAGTATGTTGTGAGCATTGTGACCCCAGGGCAAGAAGTATGTTAAAACGAGCATCCCAGGACAAAAAAAGCCGAAAATAAGCCTGATAAAAAGGACAGCCACCACATCTATGGACTGGTTAGTCACAATTAGGGATGAGCTGCCGACCCAATCAACTGTCTGCCCCACAGCTGCACATAACAAATGGCAGTTGATACTGGTGACATCATTGAACTTATATAGCCACATTGCCATTTTTGGATAATGTCATTGCCCAAATATAGCCATGTGGCCACATTAGGTCAATGATGTCACCAAAATCCCTGCCCCTTGTTACAGGTGGCTCCGGGGTGGGAAATTCCACAGCTGCAGTTACTTAGGCTGGCAGTCAGCTATCATGTGACAGTTTTGGCCAAACTTTAGCTTAGTCTTAGTTGTAATGTATTCTTCTTTAGTAGCGCATGAAAGGCATCTAGAAAAATGGCATGTAAAGCAGCCTGTGTTGACCATGGAAATTTGACTTTTCTTGATTAGTGGAATTCTGCTCGGAGCCAAAAGGTTTTTGATAGTTTTAGCTCTTGAGGCCTCGCCTTCACCTACCAGACACATCCAACCACCATGAACTACCTTGACATCGCCCTTATGGGGAATGGAGATGGTACAATCACCACCACTAACTTTTTTCAGAAGAAATGACAGTAAGAGATCTCTTGAATGTAACAGGTGTCACCACAAATCATGGCTCAGGAATATGCCATTTGGTCAGTTCAAGCGATGGAATTGTACCACGGACGCTGCATTCACTGCACAATTCCAGACATTCAAATCAAGAATTAGGGCCAAAAATGACCCTTACTGACTGAGGAAGCACTTGAGTAAGTCAGAACCATTTCACATGCCTCGTGTCTCAGACCAGTAAACACTGGAATCTACCAGATCATTTTCCTAATGAAATTTTATTACAAGATACAATACCCATCACATCTTGATTAAGAAAATCCTCTCTGATTATTGGCACATCCTACAGCAAGATCCACTCCTCCAACCCGATTTATCCCCCCACAACCATGGATCACTATCCGAAGAGCCAAAACTATCAAAAAACATTTGGTAGGATTCCACTAATCAAGAAAGGTCACACTCCCATGGTCAATACAGGCTTCTTTAGATTCAATATTTATAGATGCATTGTGATAAATGGGGCTAAAACATTTTACTCCACTAGCACTTACACTCCACTAGCACAACTTACATATAGTTACATAGTTGGGAAGGCTGAATAAAGAGACCAGTCCATCTAGTTCAACCTGTGAACTTGGCCTATTACTTCTCATCTCAACTGTGCATTCCAGTTTATCATCAACCTACTTACCTGTTCATTTTTTTAGATACACTTTAAACACTAGCGCCAAGCTCACCAATTCCTGTTGTAACCCATTGAAAAGCAGGCTTTGGGCCTAGATAGTTACATAGCATACACACAATTTATTGGATTGCCAGAGTTTTTTTGAATATGGATGGGCTGACCAAACACACAGAAAAGCAAGTTGGATTGAGCATGCACATCAACCTAATCTTATGTTATGTCTGGCCAGAAAACCCTAAAAAAAAAAAAAAAAAAAAAAAAAATTAATCTCTGTACCTGTGAGAAGGGCACATAGAGACTTGCGTTTTCTCCTGTGTCCTCATGTTGATGCCCAGAGCTTGGAGTCAGATAAGGAGAAGTGCATATTAATTTTGGCTGTGCCTCCTCTCTGATTACAAGTTAAAATGCAATGGTATCAATCACATACCTTCTGGGATCTGCTTACACAGCAGATTAGTCTGATAAGGTAAGTGTATGTCAATAGCGATGTGTTGTAACTGGGTGTTACCTGCTGTGTTAGCATGGTTATCTGGTGATCTATCACAGGGTTTTGTTAAACCTTTACCTCCCCTCTAGGTGTGAAGCTTGAAGCCAGACCAGGATCTTGGTTCTGTGTCCGTATCTGAGAATGCAAAATATAAGCTGGTCTAAAAGTAGCCAGTTTTAAGGGCATACTATCATGCATCCGGAAAAAATAGACCATCTTTCCCCAAGTCCTGTGCATCCCATGGAGAGTGCTTGTTAAATGTAATGCAAGCTAGTGAGATGTTGTGCTTTGGTGGTCACCTCTAAAAACTCCAAAACGGCAATAAAATACTGTACTTAGACTGGCCTTGCACAGGGGGGGGGGGGGGGGGCAGTGAATATCTTCATTATGCAAACACAGGCAATCTAACTGCATATCTTGACCAGCTACTCAGAATTTACTTAACTAATAATAGGCTCAATTCATCTCCTGGAGTCAACTGAGCTGTCACTTGGGCACAGTGCAGGTGAGCGCAGCCTTGAACATTGGGGGTCAGAAAATGCTTAGGAATGTGTGATTGTGGATGTCCATTCATCAACCTGTAAAGCTACTACAAGTCAATAATTTTTCAGGCTATGGACATTCTAGTATTTACATACTGTTAAGAAGCAGTAAGTGTGCTTTAAAACAAACCTCAACTGACCTCTGCAACTGAAAGTACTTAGGAGGAATGGATTCAGAAATTTCACAGCAGATGCACTGGCGTTGTTCATGCTGGACAGCTTATCTCACCCTGCTACCTTCTCAAAGAGAACCAGTTCTGTGTTTGCTTTAGATATTAGAAGATTAAAAAGTGTCAGAGGGGAGCCAAGTTTCTGAATTGTTCATGGGAGAGCAGAGTAGCAGGGGCTAAGCTTCTGAATCACTGCAAGGAAGGGAGGAACAGGGGGGGGGGCTTAGATTCTGAGAGAAGGACTTGGAATACGTTAGTGCTACTGCTTTGAAATTTAATGATCAATTGCTCCACAGTGTGTGCAGCTAAAGAGGTCAGAGAGGGCTTTTTTTTGGGAATATGCTAATATTTGCATGTTCACAGCCTGGCCACAATTACACTTCTGGTTGGGTTCACACCATTGCGTTTCCCAGCATCCAATTCGCTTGTCAGAAGATTGTGACCGGCTCTCTATGGAGCCGATGTTCTAAAAAAAACTGTCCGGCCATCGGATAGTGTCCGCCCCGTACTGCACAGGCGCAACGCTTGCGCAGTACGGAGGACAAGGAGATTCCGAAAATCTCCAAAGATGAACGGGGCCTGCACAGTGAGTGCAGGTTCAAGCCCCACCATCCAAGTGGACATACGGTAGCACATAGTAACAGGGCCCCTCACGGGCTCGCTTCGCTCTCCATGCTTCGGGCACGGCCTCGCTTCGCTCGGCTATTTTTTATTCTAGCTCTATGTCCACTTGGATGGTGGGGCTTGAACCTGGACTCACGGCACAGGCGCCGTTCCTCTTCGGAGATTTTCGTAATCCCCTTGTCCTCCATACTGCGCAGGCGCAGTACAGGGCGGAAACTATCCGACCAGGGACAGAATTCGACACATCACCGGTTCACACAGCTCCATGGCGACTGCGGAGCGAATTGCACAGGAGTCCTGTGCGTCTTCTGGTCTGTTTCAGGTCCGAATTCAGCCAAAAATTCGGACTGAAATCGGACCTGAAACAGAGAAAAAGGGACGCACCGGACCCCTGCTGTGAGCCGCTCTGTTCTTCAGTGTGAACCCAGCCTCAAGGTATGCTTAACAACCACTTTAATTTATACAAACATCTTTTCCTGATATTTTTTTAAATATGTAAATTTTGACATGACAAACGAATGTGCTGATCCATCTTTTTCTACACTTGTCTTTGGTGTGGAAGAGTCATGCACTCCATTGGAGATCCCAGGGAGAAGGATGAGTCGATCATTTTATATTGATTTAATATTTACAGGGGAAAGCTCCATCTTTGCTGGAACCAAATATCTCCAAAGTGGAGTGGTGAAGAGGCCTTCAGAACATTTTACCTCCTAGGAAATCAATACTGAGCTGGCTTGTGTTTCCAGCTTTCCTCCTAAAATGGCGGGACTGGGCGTGACTGTGTGCGGAGCTCCGCTCACAGTCACGCCCAGTCCCGCCATTGGACCTGTGTTATGTCCATCATAGGGCGGTACTGGGCGGGACTGTGAGAGGAGCCGAGATACACAAAACATCCAACTCTGTGTATCTCGGTGGCGCCATATTTAAACTGCAAGGCTGCAATGACACTGGGGTGAGGCTGCAGATGGACACTGATAAGGCTGCATTCATGGGCATTTAAATGTAAGTTTTTTTTCCTTAAACTTCCCTCCTAAAAGTTTTTTACCTTAAAATTCCCTCCTAAACTTGGGGTGCGTGTTATACGCTGGTGCATGTTTTACGCCGCTAAATACGGTGTGTGTGTGTATATATGGATATATATATATTGTGTGTGTGTGTGTGTGTGTGTGTGTATATATATATATATATATATATATATATATATATATATATATGTGTCTATATATATATATATATATATATATATATATATATATCGTTTGTGTTTTTTTTGTATAGAGAGTACTAAATGGTTAAACATTTAAGCTCAACATTTTTCTCCCGATCTTCTTCACATTTTTATGTACACTATAAGAGTTCATAGAACGTAAAACCATGTACAATCTTCTGTATTGAGAATTATTCAAAGGTCTTGTTGGTCTTCTTGTTTGAATATGTCCTACCCGATTCTACCAGACTTTCAATGGCAGCTGTATTTGTTCTAAAAATCAATGGGAACACTTTACAGATGCACAGATTGGCTGATTGCACAATGCTTTAATTTGTTGTATTGTAGCAAAAAGGAAGAAGACGGATAAGAGAATGGTAAATAGCTACAAGAAAAATCCCATTCATAGAATAGAAACTAAAGTGGAAATGCCCTTTAATGGTAAAACCTCACCAATAGAGCAAGTGAAGGGAAATCTTTCTAATGTCGCTTTTCTCAACCTTTTCATCCCAGATCAATAACTGAAATAATTTTTAGGTCCCAAAGAATCCCAACTAAAAATGATGATATTATGCAGTACATAAGGCATAAGCAGTAGACATGTGCATGACGAAAAAAAACTGTTTTGTTTCGTTTGGATTTGTTAATCTAGTTATTTAGTTTCCTTAAATTCAGTTGATTCGTTCAATTCATATTCGGGATTCGTATTCAGAATTCGTATTCGGAATTCATTTTATGTCTTTTTCTTTGAATTTACCAATTTTTTCGGTTCGAAGCGTTGGAATTGATAAATTTAGAATCGGTCGAATCGAAAATGTAATATTTTTTTTCTATTCAAATGCGGTAAAGTGAGCAAACAAAAGAAAAATCTTCATCAAATAAGAAACAATGACTCTTTAAATCACCTTTGGCTTAACAAAAACAGCATTATTAACACACACTGTCTTTGATTTCAGAAATATGTTTACATATGTTTACAGTTCAAATTCATATGGAATTCAATGTACAAATCGATTCGAATTTCAATTAGAATTTGGGAAATTTGGCCAAATTTCGGAAATTTGGACAAATTTCGGAAATTTGGCCAAATTTCGGAAATTTGGACAAATTTGGGAAATTTGGCCAAATTTCGGAAATTTGGACAAATTTTGTTTCTTTATTCGGAGCATTCATTAAATTTCATTTATACTATAATTCGGTTATTTGGATATATCTGAATCTCAGAATAACGAAAAATTTGTGTGAATAATAATTCGGAATAACACGTCTAATAAGCAGTACAAACCATTGTCAATGTCATATATGACAAAATTATTTTCGGTAACATGAAAGATAAGAAAGTGACTTGCTGTGTCCCCCTTACATAATAGTCAGTGTAGGCAGGAGATAATATGCCATTGATGACTGCTCAAGGAACCTTAGCAACCTAGAGGAACCTTTTGGTTCACTTAAACCCTTGTTGAGAAAGGTTGCTCTAAGGTGTACATAAACAGCAATAAAAAATCCTAATAATAATCCTATAGAGTTTCTAACCTTTCTGTACTTGAAAGTTCCAATTCCATTGGTTTAAGTTGATAATAAGGCCTTCCCTTTCCTGGGACTAAGCACCCTAGCAGAGCCTCCATTATCCTTGGAGGTGCTGGCTCTAGGCTGCTAAAATGTAATAGGGATAATAATTATAATAACAACAACAACAATATTCCCACCCCTCATCCTTTATCCCTCAACCTTTCCTTCCACTCAATCTCCCCCACCACCACTATAACCACCCCCCCCCCCCCCCCCCAGTTTGTGTCACTCCTTTTCCTTTTCTTCTTCTCTTCTATTACACATAAATACAGCTTATCACCATCCCAATCATTTTTTTTGTTCCATATTTATACACTGCATTGTCATCACCTGTTGTATTATCTCAGGTTGTGATAGATTTATCATAACATTTTATTATTTCATTTTATTATTAATGCTTTGAAGATTTTTTTACTGTTATCACCTCTGATTATATACTGTTGTTATTTATTGTATATGCTTCTTATAAGTTTTCTCTGTTTTTTAATACTTTATAATAATTAAATAAAAGTAAAATAAAAATATATAATTGGGGAAAGGGAGTTAGTGCTGATTAGGAAGTTGAGGTACAGTTTGGGTCTAGAGATCAAGGACTCCACATGGTCAAAGGGCTTTACTTGAATATTATCAAAGGTTACAAAAAAAATTCTACAGGTATGGTAAGGCTGGCCATACATTATACAATTTTCTTGTACGATATTCCTTTAGATTTACCAAAACCAAATAAAATGATGTCAAACCTAAAAACGTTCAATTTGTGCGCAATCAGGCAGTCCCTTACACTACATAGTTGAAGGTAAAGCTAAAGGAACTTGAACAAGAAAATTGTATAATGTATGGCCAGTTTAAGAGGGAAGTAGAAGTGTACTTTCTGAAGTCTGTACTATGTAACTTCCTTTGTCTCTCTGCATCGCTCGTCATAAACATCAAAGGCAAATTTTAATCTGATTGGTGTTTTGAATATTTCTAAGTACTGTTTTTCCATCAATTGCATTAGAGGCAGCAGGGAGCCCTCTGTGTGTTTTCCAGCATCACAAGCCAGTGTGTTCCAGGATCACCAGATCACAGGCAAAAGGAGTGAGATAGAATAATGAACTACTGCAAGCCCTGGATTAAAAAAAAAAAAAAGAAGCACTGGTAAGCAAATTGTCCTTTCTTTTTTCATCTCTTGACTGCAGTATACCACTTAGGGACCAGGCCTATTTTTTACACTTGGCGTTTAAATTTTTTTGCTAGAAAATTACCCCAAACATTATATATATATATATATATATATATATATATATATATATATATATATATATATATATATATTTTAGACACCCTAGAGAATAAAATGGCAGTCGTTGCCATACTTTATCTCAAACTGTATTTGGGCAGCAGTCTACACTTTTTTAAATAAAAATAAATAAATAAATAAAGTTAGCCTATTTTTTTTTTTTTTTTTGTGAAAGATAATGTTACGCCGAGTAAATTGATACCCAACATGTCATGCTTCAAAATTGCAGCCGCTCCTGGAATGGCAGCAAAAATCTCCATAGACAATATTTAAACATTTCTACTGGTTGCCAATTCTGGGTTACAAAGAAGTTTTTTTGCTAGAATTATTGCTCTCGCTCTAACGATCTTGGTGATACCTCTCATGTGTGGTTTAAACACTTTTTTTTATCTTTTTTCTTATTTATTTAACTTTTTTTTATTTTTACACTGCCCCTTTAAAAAAAATGTGGATCTCTTTTATTCCTATTACAAGGAAAAGGTAAACATCCCTTATAATAGAAAAAAAGCATGACAGGACCTCTTTAATGTGAGATCAGGGGTCAAAAAGACCTCAGATCTCACATTTACACTTAAATGCAATAAAAAAAAAATATATAGATATATATATCTATATATATATATATATATATATATATATATATAGATATAGATATATAGATATATATATATATATATATATATATATATATATATACATATTTTTTTTTTTCAATTAAAAAAAATGTCCTTTAAGGCCGTTGGGCAGAAGTGACGTTTGACATTGCTTCCTTCATTCAATGGCATAGAGTCGAGTGGGGGCCATCATTCCCTCACTCGACTTCCTGCCTCTCAGGGGACAGATCGATACCGACGGCTCCGGTAAGCGGCGCAGACGTCCGGGACGCGGCAGGAGGGGGTGGGCACCTCTCCCTTCGCCGATAAAAGTGTTCTTGCTGTGAATCCGCCATAGAGACCACTCTTATCTTAAAGCGGACCACCCGCTGTTGAAGAAAATACCTGGGTTATGGTATCTATCTGCTGCCATAACAACGGTATTTAACATCAAAGTAGCAATGTAAATCCACGGTGGGCGGTCCGGAAGTGATTAACATTTCAGTATGGTTCTGTGCTAAAAGCTATCAGCATAGACACCAGCATAGCTCATATCGCTCTAGCATTCATGTCTATGCTCTGAAGGGGTTGAACAGGAAAGTATTAAATAGGACTGATTACTCACCCAGAGAAAAATTGGTTGAAGATGTGTGTTACGATCTCAAACCAACCATATGAAAAAGTGTTAAAGTGGTTGCAAAGCTTAATTTTTTTTTATTAAAGTAATAAACACCATACTTATCTGCTCTGTGCAATGGTTTTGAACTTCCTCTTCTCGGATCCCCCGCTGATGCTCTCGTCTTCTCCTCCAAAAGAAAGCTCTATTTGTGGGAAAAAAGGACGTAAATTTAGTTTGAGTACAGCGTTGCACAACCGCGCAATTGTCAGTTAAAGCGACACAAAACATGGCCTGGTCATTGAGCAGCCAAATCTTCTGGGGCTGAAGGGGTTAAAGCGGAGTTCCACCCAAAAGTGAAACCTCCACTTATGTGCTTCCTCCCCCCCTCCGGTGCCACATTTGGCACCTTTCAGGGGGCAGAGAGGAACAAGTACCTGTTTTCGACAGGTACCCTTCCCCACTTCCAGAAGACCGCGCCCCTCCCCCTCCCACCGGGCCAAATAGAAAGTGCAACGCACTTCAGTTTCCCTTATGACGAATGGCGGTGGCAGCCAATCTGAAAATCGGCTGGGGTGCTAACATCACGGGCTCCCTGGACCGGTCAGTGTCCATATATAAAAAATCAGCAGCTACAGTATTTGTAGCTGCTGATTGTTATTTTTTTTTTCCTCAAGGGCGGAATACACCTTTAAGCGCTAGTTATTGAGGACAAGGAGGAGATTTCTCAAAGTTTAGCTAACTGAACTGCTTAGGGAAAACATGCTTGAAAAAAAGGCTACTATTTTTTATTAATTTAGAGGATGTGTAATTTTGGAGTGGTGAAGTTTATTTGTGGCAGTTCATTTTTTTATGAATTAATTTTTTATTTTTTTATTTAAAACATACAGAAAATAATAAGACATAAGGACAGGTCCAAGATTGAAAGGAGCCCTCAAGAGCCAAAAAAGTGAAAAGTGAAACCTCCACTTATGTGCTTCCTCCCCCCCTCCGGTGCCACATTTGGCACCTTTCAGGGGGCAGAGAGGTTTTCGACAGGTACCCTTCCCCACTTCCAGAAGACCGCGCCCCTCCCCCTCCCACCGGGCCAAATAGAAAGTGCAACGCACTTCAGTTTCCCTTATGACGAATGGCGGTGGCAGCACCTGACAGCCAATCTGAAAATCGGCTGGGGTGCCGACATCACGGGCTCCCTGGACCGGTCAGTGTCCATATATAAAAAATCAGCAGCTACAGTATTTGTAGCTGCTGACTTTTCATTTTTTTTTTCCTCAAGGGCGGAATACACCTTTAAGCGCTAGGTTATTGAGGACAAGGAGGAGGTTTCTCAAAATTTTGCAAACTACAGCTCTCAGTTTAGCTAACTGAACTGCTTAGGCCCCTTTCACACTTATATGACTTGTCCCACGATTTGGGACTGCAAAGTAGCATGACAAGTCTTTCCCTATAATTTCCAATGACAGCCATTCATATTGGTACGACTTCAAGGGACTTCAAGTCGTTCCGACTTCAAAGTAGTTCCTGCACTACTTTGGTCTGATTTTGATGCCACTTACACAGGCAAAATAGCGGCAAAATAGCGGCCGCAAAACCTGCTTGAAAAAAGGGCTACTATTTTTTCTTAATTTAGAGGATGTGTAATTTTGGAGTGGTGAAGTTTATTTGTGGCAGTTAAGTTTTTTTTAATTAATTTATTTTAATTTTTTTTATGTAGCCTCCCTGGCGGTATTCCCGAGTCTGGCTCGGGGCAGGAACTTCCATAATAAAAGCGGTAACCCCGAGCCAGACTCGGGCTAGCGTTGCAGGATACAGGGGGGGGTTACTTACCTTGTCCCCTGGATCCTGTGATGTCTCCCCGCTGTGTGAGCGAGCTCCCCCGCCCGATTCACACAGTGCCCGAGTGCCGCTGATTTCCGTTCCCTGCGACGTTACGACGGAGATCGGAGATCGGCGCCAAATTCAAAAAAGTTTAAAAAAACACAATACACATACAGTACTGTAATCTTACAGATTACAGTACTGTATACAAAAAATACACATCCCCTTTGTCCCTAGTGGTCTGCCCAGTGCCCTGCATGTCATTTTATATAATAAAAAGATTTTTTTCTGCATGGAAACTGGAGATTGTCCATAGCAACCAAAAAGTGTCCCTTTATGTCAAAAGTGGTTGTAGACCAGCTAGAAAACACTGATAAAAAATTAGAATCACAATTTATCATCAAACACTAAATTTAATGACAGCGACAATTCTGCAACTGAGCAAATTTCAGTATTTTTGATTTGATTACATTATTGAATCATTTTTATATATATTTTTATTATATTATAATTTATGATTTAGTGTTTCAAACTTTATCATACCCGGGATGTCTACTAGACTCTGGTTCGGACAGATTTAAGTGAGTTATTCATAAGAATTGCATGCCTACAATATAAAAAACGCCAAATTTCCATGCAAAATAATTGTACCGCTTTCAGCACAAAATTCCAGACAGATTCATACCGCCAGGGAGGTTAAAACATACAGAAAATAATAAGACATAGGAACAGGTCCAAGATAGTTGAAAGGAGCCCTCAAGAGCCATTAGAAGCGCATTGCACCCTTGCAAACCACAAGAAAATTACCTTAATTTTGCATTACCTATTGACTCCAAAGCATTTTGCCAAAAAAAAGGTGTAATTTCAACTCCCAATTTTTGAAACTTTAGGGGAAATGAAAATTTTCAATTTTGCTAATTCTTATTAATTACTGAAGCAGCTCAATTTATATAGACCGGTTGACAATCAATTGTAAATTCACCTTTAGCAAAGTAGCTTATCTAAATATTATGGCCGTATCTGTGCTTCAAATATGTTAGCGGGAAACATTTATCAACTACAATTACATATTGGGTAGGATTTTTCTCATCTACAAAAACCTCTAGAATCTCAAAAATGCCTCCTGTATCAATGAATAGAAAGAGTAGAAGTGAACTGAGTTTGGATAACGTAGAGGAGTTTTGTGAAAGCCCCCAGAAGCTCCGAGGTTAATAAACCACTTTCTTATCTATTTTAATGTTATCAAATTCCAAAGGAAAGAGCCCAGGACTGGGAGTCTGCTTTCTCAGCCTCCATGTGTTTCAACTCAGGAGCCGACTTCAAGACCCTCTGCTCACAAACAAAGGTAACATTTTATTTCGGATTTATTTTCTGAATTGGAACAATTCTTTTGCCTGGACTCTCCATGGCTGATGCTCAGATTAAATATGATTAAACTGTAAGACTAAAACAATTAAAATTCTAGTGATTCAGTGTAAAAAAAATATAAAATATAAAATATTTTTTCCTTATGATTTGCTAAAAGAGAGCTATTTATAAGCATACAAATATTTTTTTCACTTGGTAAGCAAGCTTTATAAAAATAATTTTTGAAATAATATAATGACAAGCTTCGTCTTTCAAAAGCTCCTCTTTTCCATATTATAACTTTTTTAAATACATAATCCCACAAAACGTCAAGTTGTCAAACATTTATATTAAATGTTGTCAAAATTGCATTTAAGCACTGTCTATTTTATATTGTTGAAGATAAAGAGAGGGTAGCTATTTTTTATTTATCATTTTAAAATGTCTTTAAATCTAGTTTTCACTTATAAATATAAAAATACATAGAAATAATGGTAATATTTATTTTAAATTCACCTGAATTGTACAACATAATTTACTAATAATATTATCTAAATCAGCATGCTTGATTTTGTTTATATTTTATTGTGCCTATACTGATTTTAAAAGATTTGATTTTTCAAAAATAATTAAATACTGTTTTCCAAGACTTAAAACAAGGGTTTAGATTTATTTTAAATGCCTCACAATAAATATCCCAGTCCTATGGTAATCAAAAGGTTATTCCAAATTCATTATAGCATCTCTTCTTTCTTTTTTTTTTTTTGCACATAGTTTTCTGTTCGTATCAAAATTCTTGGCTTTTTAAGTGAATATTACCAAAAATGCAAACGATATAAGTTTTAACTTAAAATAATTAGAAGGTCCTCTAAGAATTACGTGTAATAGTAAATTTACCTGACATTTTTTTAAAAATACATGTTACCAACTAAATAATAGGTAATATGTTGTTTTAAGTTTAAAAAATTTAAGTTAAAAAAATACAAAATTAGATTCCATTTTCTTTTTTGCAGAATAAGCAGCTTATTTACAGCATAGGTAAACTGAAAAATAAAATAAATATATATTTTTTTCAAAGTAGCATCATAATAGATTTCGTGTGGGCTTTATGTATATTCTCATGAATAAGTGGTAGATTATACGATGCTATTGTCTGTCTATTTTCAGGGTCTTATGAATTTATACATTTTATATATATATATATATATATATATATATATATATATATATATATATATATATATATATATATATAATATTTCATATACATATCACATTCTTTAATATATACAGTATAAATATATATATGTATATTAATATATATATATTTGTGAAAAGTAATGTGAACATGTGTGTGTATGTATAAATGTAAGTAAGAACAAACAATGGGGCTGGCCTCACAAGATAGCTCATCGCATCCCGGCTATTAATCTCTACACATACTCTTCTAACATTACGACTTTTCAGATGACAATTCACATATTCAAGACTTACGCATTATAAAATTAAAAATAGTTTAAGTCACATAAAAATAGTAAATATATCATTTACTTATATATTTATACAATATTTTCCTAAGCCTCATTAAGGCTGTTATGATTCGCGTTGAATATATACAATATATATATATATATATATATATATTGTATATGCACAGGACAACATAAATGTATTTTTTTTTATGTCGCGGTTACCCACACTTATCAGTCTTTGATGAATATTTCTGACAAAACACTTTTGGTTTTGAGTGATAATAATAATGTCTTGCATGCTGGTCACATGGTGGGATCCTGGCGCATACACAATGCGTTTCGTGGATCACTAGACCCACTTCATCAGGATCTGTGAAGCCCGTATCACATAAGACAAAACATAAATTACTCAATTAAAACAAAATTGAATATAATACATATATTGATAACAAAGTGCACTTTAAATTGCACTGCAAGTGCACTTGGAAGTGCAATCGCTGTAAATCTGAGGGGTAGACCTGAAATGAGGGGAAGCTCTGCTGATTTTATTACCTAATCAAGTGCAAGCTAAAATGCTGTTTTTTATTCTCCTTGAATGTCCGCCTCGAATCTACAGTGACTGCACTTCCAAGTGCACTTTCAGTGCAATTTCAAGTGCACTTTGCACTTGTAGTTTGCACTTGTAGTGCAAAGTGGATTTGCCTTTAGTAAATAACCCCCCATGGGGTCATAAATTTCTAAATTTTCTATAAATTCATAATTTACACAATTCTCATACCAAATGATTGCACAGAATTTCAGTTGAGCTGGACGATTGACTAATAATTGGAGGCCTCTACCTCGCTGTACCACCCCCCCCCCCGGGAGAAAAGCAAACTACAGGCATACCCCACAAGTACACAATGGGGTTTATTTACTAAAGCTGAAAAGTGCAAAATCAGGCTCACTTCTGCATAGAAACCAATGAGCTTCCAGGTCTTTTTACCAAAGCTTAATTGAATAAGCTGGAGTTAGAAGCTAATTGGTTTATATGCAGAAGTGAGCCTGATTTTTGCACTTTCCAGCTTTAGTAAATAAACCCCATTGTGTACTTAAAAGTGGGGTATGCCTGTATATTACACCAGTGGGGTGATGTAAGTGTCAGCGAGTCCAAGGCGACAAGGGGAAATGAAAAAAATATTTTAGTTATGACTGGAAAATTTGTCAATAAATATAATTTAAACCTAAAAAAAAAAAAAAAGACATTTTTTTATAACATATATGTCTTACATTTGTTAATTGGCACCTGAAAAGTGCTAAAAAAAAAAGGAGTAAAAAGAGTATTTGTAGGGGTGTATAAATGTAAGGCTGAGGGTTTATATACATAATGGCATATAATTATTATGCAGGTAGGGGGCTCTTTCCGATGTATTTATATTTCGTGTGTCAATTATTTGCTATTTGCAAGGATAAAAAAGTGCTTAAATTGTTCTTCCTAAATCATTTCTACCTACTGGTGTTTATTATTGAAGGCATTTGTTTGTGACGTGGAGTACAAAATAAAAACTCCCAAAAAGGGAGTAATTTGACAGTATGTGATTTTGACAACAATTTAAGGTATGTGCATTGTTTTCAAATTTTTTAATAATATATAATAATATAATTAAATAATATAATAAAAATATTTTTAAAACCTTTTCAAATCAAATTGGATTTGAATTTAGACCTCATTTGAAACTATATCACAGTATTAAGGGATATTCAGAGGCCAAGCAAAAATTACCTTTCATTTTTCCGTTAATCTCCGAGTAACCTGGAGATTTGGCACTCAACACTATACAAATTGCCAAGTCTATAGCACAAAACACCTTTGCAGAGAATTCTTAGACCTGTGAACTGTTCCTCGTGAAAATATTTTTTCTAAACTGCCAAAATGAATCTAATAATCTTTCATTTTGATTTATTAGTGGCCTGTTGTGCATTGAAGAGCTATTTTTGAAACTTTTAGTTAGGTGAAAAAAATGTTTGAAACTTTTAGTAAGGTAAAACTTTTCTCACATTAGGAAACACAGCTTCTGACAATCTAATGCTAATTTCATTATGTGAAAAGTGTCGTGATTTATTGATTAATATTTCATGGTCATGGTACTATAGAATACAGAGCTGATAGCTCTTGGGAACCTCTAGATAATAAAAATTTCAAATGATGCATTTTTCATTTCTATGTGTCAGTCAGTGTTTATTTGCTCAAACATTTGTGAGTACAAGTGCAATTTTCATATTAAGGTAAACCTGTCACAGTCTTGGGAAATTAAAACTGAATATATAATAAAAAAAAAAATACGTACCTGTAAAGTCTGCCTCTAAAAACGAAATATATACAGGTAAATGTACTTATATGCAAACCTTCACATTTCCTCTGTAAGTCCAACTCGCCCTACTGTTTCTGCCTTGAGGCTGCGCCTTTAAATTTGTTGGGCAACCTCAATAACTAAACAAGCTCAAGCTATGAGTAAGCACTACGCATAGTGCGAAACGCGTCAGTTTGTGCCCCCCCTAATTTGCTTTGCCGTGTTATGGATTGATGTGATTCCTGCTTTTTAATAAATTCGTTGAATTTTATCTTCTCCCGGTGTGCGGCTGTCCGGAGTTCTTCCTGATTTTTTAATAAACAAGCTCAGAGACGGGGCTAATTTTTTCTTTATTGGAAAATATGGGCTTTGCATATAGCTTTAGCCATCCCAAATCTACTTATCATTTTGACCCTCATTTTTAACTGGAACTTATATATCTTTTTCATATGCTCAGTAAATTGGTGCAAAAAAAATAAAATAAAATAAAAAATTTGTTATTTTTAATCAAATAAAACTGATTTATTAAAATTCTTATTTTACATCCAAATATGAAACATTGGAAGAGTGAGCCGCTCATGTCAGCTAACAGAGATATGTCAGTCTAGCTTAGTCAGTTATACATTGGATACTATAAAGCATGCAGGCATTGTTGGACTTTCTTTTTCAAAAGCTCATTATGAGTGCCAGTGAGAAAAACTATATTAAATGTTTATTATAAAATAATTTTCAGGTTTTATTTTTAATACAGACTTACTTTAATCATTAAAAAACGGACATAAACTGCACTTGTGATAACAATAGTGAAATAAACAGCTGCACCATTCTAGTGAGATATTGACACAATAAAGAGGGTATAAAAAATGTCTTGAGCTTAATACAAATAATTAGTGTTACAAAAAAAAACAGTGAGTCCATAAATCACCAACATGACATAAATAATGTGAACAAGTGTATTGATTGTTTAGTCACCAACAAAATCCCCCACCTTGTGATAAACCACCACCAATTTAAGGATTTGCTCTTACCAGAGAGCATTGACCATCTATTACAGGGGGGGTCAAAGAAGACTCTTGTAACTCAAATGCTCCATCACCATTTGTTGGTCAGCATACGGAGGATGGGGGAAATCATTCCAGGCAGCTAGTATGAAAAATCGCAAATCCCCTTATTCAAAGTGGACGCACCAAATGGCATACGTCAGCATGACCGGTTTTGTCACGACAGGGACCTCTTCTGGGGTGTCATGCCCCAGAAGAAGTCCTTGTAGTGATGAAACCAGTTGGGCTGAGGTGTCATTTGCTGTCATCACGTTTGGATGTTACTGTGCCCATACACACGCCATTTTTCATCTGATGGCGGGTAAGTGCATTACTTTTAATAAAAAAGCCCTGTTGTTAAGATTTTACACTATTGTGGTGTTTTATCTCTTGCTGGGGTATGCCATTTGGTGCATCCACTTTGAATAAGTGGATTTGCGATTTCCGTACTGCCTGCCTGGAATGATCTCCCCCATCTTCTGTCTGCTGACCAACAAATGGTGATGGAGCATTTGAGATACAAGCGCCTTCTTTGACCCCCTGGCGCCTTCTTTGACCCCCTGTAATAGATGGTCAATGCTCTCTGGTAAGAGCACATCCTTTATTGGTGGTGGTTTATCACAAGGTGGAGGATTTTGTTGGTGACTCAACGATCAAGACACCTGTTTACATAATTTATGTCATGTTGGTGACTTATGCACTCACTGTTTTTTTTTTTTGTTACACTTATTATTTGTATTAATCGCAACACATTTTTTATACATTCTTACTTTAATCATTCCCTAGTTATCTCTTGGGTTAGAGGCTTAAAGTGATACACGAAATCTCATGTTATACTTACAGTACCTGCTCTGTGCAATGGTTTATCACAGAGCAGCCCAGATCCTCCTCTTCTCGGGTCCCACAGTAGCACTCCTGGCCCCTCCCTCCTGCTGAGTGTGGGGGCATCCAAGCCGAGCCGCTGCTCTGTGTGTCCATTCAGACACTGGTTCGGCCCCTACCCCCTCTTTCTCTTCATTGGCTCACTGGCTTTGATTGACAGCAATGGGACACCTGTCATCTCAGCCAATAAGCAGGGAGAGTCCTGGGCAGCCGACACTCTCCCGCAACATTGCTGGATTGAGATGGCCTCAGGCAGCGGCGGCCCAGTCCATATAGGGAGCAGGGGCACCGTACCCCTAATCAATGCGCACTGCCCCTAATCTACCTGCAGGGCACCAGACACATGGAGTCCAACATTTTTTGTTTTTTAAAAGCACATGATTAGAGCCTGAGGCTCTAATTGGCTTCAAAAATGGTTGGCTCTGGGCGCAGTGCCCACCCAGTTGTGTGACAATAGCAAATTAATATTCGCTCTTCCTGATTCTCCTCCCAGCCAATCAGGAAGTGGGTCCTAAGACCTGTCACCTGATTGTCCGAGAGGAGAAGTGATTCTTTTGGCCGCCTGAGAGGAGGAGGGAGGAGTCACATGGCGGAAGCCGCCGTGATGCCTAGGAGGAGGAGACGCCCAGAGGAAGTGCTGCCCGCGACCTAGATAAGTGCAGGCTGGTGATGACCAACCAACTGGGGTGGTGCGGGGGACCAGACCGACCTGGAGGTGGGTGCTTTGTTTTCTGCCCCCCCAAAAAAAAATATACCACCAGCTGCCACTGGCCCCCCCACCAGAAAACTCCAGTCAGCCGCAGAGAACGCTGATGGGGAGCCGGTTGGCAGACCTTTTGTGGTCATGAGCTTGCCGAACGGCTGGCTTCTGTCAGACAGGCTGCCATACAGATGGACTGTTTCTATTGAACCGGCCAATGCCGGCCGACATTCGGCCTGTGTGTACTTGGCTAAAGTCAGCATCATTGTTCAGTCAGGGTAAATGTGTCTATAGACTTCTTAAGGTTTCCAATCATGAAGGTGAATGTGTTATTTTTATGCCTATAACCATATTCTAAAGAGCAAGGGTTGGATGTTTCTATATTAGCTTCTCACGTAAACAGATAATGTTTTCCTCCATCTCTTTCTAGAGCATGCCAGTTTAAACATTGTGCATGGGGTCCTCTATACACAGTCCTGGGCTGAAGATGAATAAACAAAAAATGAACAAATACAGATTGATAATTATATGCTATGTTATCAATATGGGTATTGATTGTGACAACTGGGATGTGTACCAGTTAAATTCTGAGTGCCAAAGAGCAGTTTGGAATTGCAGTAGCTTGTCACGTACTGGCTGTGTCGGCGTTGTGTAGACAGTGTTAACCTCTACATACGTGTCACCTTAGGTGTATGTGTGCAGGGAGTAAGAATGGAGCACCTGGGTGTCAGAGACAAGCCAGATAGATCTGGTTTGTGATCATAGGTTTAAGCCAAAGAGAGAAGATGAAATTAGGTTCAAAGTCAACACGTACTGGTAGTAAGCACAGGCTGCCCTATCTAAAATAGCCAAGGAGCGGGACCCAGAGCATAGTTAGAGATCAGTTACAGGTAACTGGGAAAAGCACAGTGGAAGAGGATCACCGAAACTGCTGTAGATTTTCCAACACCAGATCATTACACCAGACCATTTCATTGGTCAACCTTAAAAAGTGACTGCATTGCTGGCAGCACATGTGTGGGTATTCATTGTCATTATACTGTACAATTGCATCTTGTTAAAGAGGAAGTAAACCCTGATGGGTTTACTTCCTCTTTGTTTCCCTGCAAAGGAAAAGCATTGCATAGTAGTCCATTATGTGTCACTTACCTGACACAGGAGCCAGCGAAGTCACTGCTGTCTCCTTGTGTACGGAACCTCCATCTTCTTGGTGGGTCTCGCGGCTCCGGCGCTGTCATTCGACGGAGCCGCGATGACGTCACTCCCGCGCATGCGCATGGGAGCCGCCACTCGCGGCATATCGCCGTTGACAGCGGCGCACTCAGTGCGCCTGCGTGCCGCTGTCTTCGGCGCATGCGCCGTAGACAGCGGGGCCTGTCTTTTGGCAAATATCTCCTAAACCGTGTAGGTTTAGGAGATATTTCTTGGACCTACAGGTAAGCCTTAATCTAGGCTTACCTGTAGGTCAAAGTGGTTTGTAAGGGTTTGCAACCACTTTAAATACACAGGTGTTCCTGCAAATTTCTCTCCGTAGGACAGACAAATTGGAGATAAATTCCACTTTGTATGGTGTTAATTGACTAGCATAGACAAGTCGTTTCCAATCCAGCCTCCACCTACTGTCTATGGTCTGCCCCTTTTTAAGTGCCATCTACAATTAAGACCTTCACTATTCTTCACTACCTACACTGACATAATCATCATATGATCACAGTGACCATCCCAATCATTCACGATCCAAAAGCTGCTGATCAAATTTGTATGAACTTAAATGATTGTAAACCGTCACCTTGTAAAACAACACATGCAGTTTAAAATAGAAATGAAAGGCAAAACATTTGTGTATAGATAAGTGATCACATTCCCTCTGTTCTCAGCTGCATAAGAGCTGGGAGAGGAAAAGCAGCATCACACTGAGCTTCCCAGTGAATGGCTGTGCAGCAGGGGCGTGTCAGGACAAGTCTGATCATTGGAGGAGAGGGTTCCCAGCATAGCTCGAAAACTGACCATGGCGTGCTCTTGCTTAGTGTGGTCAGTTTTTAATAGGAAAGCAGAGGGACTGGCAGGAACACACTTTGTCATGTTACAACCAAAAATGTAAATGGATTTTATTGGGATAAGTGGCACATAATTGTAAAGTGGAAGAACAATGATAAATGGTTTTCAAACATTTTTTACAAATAAATATCTAAAAAGTGTGGTGTGCATTTGTATTCACCCCCCCCCCCCCCCAATACTTTGTAAACCACCTTTTACTGTAGTTACAGCTTCAAGCCTTTTGGGGATGTCTCTACTAGCTTTGCACATCTAGAGAGGGACATTATTTACCCATTCTTCTGTGCAAAATAGCTCAAGCTGGATGGAGAGCATCTGTGAACAGCAATTTTCAAGTCTTGCCACAGATTCTCAACTGGATTTAGGTCTGGGCCATTCTAACACATGACTATGCTTTGATCTAAACCATTCCATTGGCAAAAGTCTTTTACAGACTTTAACAGGTTTTCTTCTAAGATTGCCCTGTCCATCCATCTTCCCATTAACTTTGACCAGCTTCCCTGTCCCTACTGAAGAAAAGCATCCCCGCAACAAGATGTTGCCACCACCATGTTTCACAATGGGTATGGTGTGTTCAGGAAGATGTGCTGTCTTAGTTTTCTCCACACGTAGCATTTTGCTTTTAGGCCAAAAAGTTCAATTGACCAGAGCACCTTCTTCCACATGTTTGCTGTGTCCCTCACATGGCTTCTCGCAAACTGCAAATGGGACTTCTTATGGCTTTTTTTCAACAATGGCTTTCTTCTTGCCACTCTTCCATAAAGGCCAGATTTGTGAAGGGCACAACTCAAGCCCCATACACACGATCAGAAATTCTACCAGCAAAAGTCGGATCTTTACGTCACACTTTTTTTTGTGAATTGGCAGGGGTACAATGTACCGTTACAAATTCACATAGGGGGGGCCAGGATCTGGGGTTCCTCTTGTTAAAGGGGGCTTCCAGATTCCGATAAGCCCCCACCTGCAGACCCCCACAACCACTGGGCAAGGGTTGTGAGGATGAGGCAAAGCACCCCCCCATGTTGAGGGCATGTGGCCTGGTACAGTTCAGGAGGGGGGGTGCTCTCTCCCCGATCTTTTCATTCAGCCTGCCAGGTTGCATGCTCAGATAAGGGTCTGGTATGGATTTAGGGGGACCCCTGCGCCATTTTTCTTTTAATTTTGGCGAAGGGTTCCCCTTAAAATCCATACCAGACCCTTCTGGTATGGATTGGGGGGGGGGCTACGCCATTTTTTTTTTGTTTGCCACAGGGTTCCCCTTAATATCCATTCCAGACCTGAAGGGCCTTTTTTTTTTAAGTTGGGTTCATTTTTTCAATGAGTTTTATCTATATTGCCGGGACCCGACAATTCATTACAGCCGCAGCCGCAGTTTTAAATTAATTATTTTTCCTTTAGAAATTTAATTTTGCTGTGGTATTGTTCTAAACATGGGAAAACTTCACCACTTTACAGGCATACTATAGACACCCCCCAGACACGATATTTAAAGGAATATTTAATTTTTATTGTTTCACTTTAAACATTATTAAAATCACTGCTCCCAAAAAAAAAAAAAAACAATAGTACATTTGAAGTGAAAAATTACTTACTAGCTAAGTGAACATTCACTTGGCAAAGAGAACATTCTCCACTCCACTCCTTTAGTAAATTAATTCTACAAAGTCAATCAGTGTACGGCTAGCACTTTCCAGGAAAAAATCCAGCTGGCCCAAATTTAGAATGTCCCGTCAATTTACTTTAACCACAACAAACATAAGAGGTTGCATGCCGAATTCTTTGTGCCAAACAATTTATTGTGGGTGATCAGATGACTCCATTCAGCAGCTCCTGCTGACCCGTTTCACCAGAAAGTGTGAAGATGAGTACAGTCATTATTTCAATTAATAGTTTGGTACAAGGAATCCACTGTGTTTGTTTTGGTGAAAAGGATGGACCAAGCTGAACATATCCACAAGGTTTACTTTGCAAAAATGAGCAGCCTGGAGCAGTGCACTGTTTGCTTTTACGTTACAGTTGAGTGATCTTATGACCTCTTGCAACCAGATTCCCCAAACTTCTCTCCAGACTTCTGGTTGGGTTCATAGTCTCTTGTCAAGTAACTCTGTCCTGTGAAACCTCTCTCTTAAGCCCCATACACACGGTCGGATTTTCCGATGGATTTTGTTCTATCGGACAATGTTTCGGAAATTCCGACCGTGTGTAGGCACCATCAGACAGTTTCCATCGGATTGTCCGACTGACAAACTTCTATCTCCTGCTGGATAGATTTTCCAACAACAAAGTCCGATCACACCAATTCCGATCGTGTGTAGCGAATTCCGACGGACAAAATGCCACGCATGCTCAGATCACATTACAAGACCAAAGCTATTGGCTACTAGCCTCTACGTAGTCCCGTCGTAGGCAACAAACGTCACCACGTTCAGAATGATCGGATTTTCCGACAACTTTGTCCGACCGTGTGTATGCAACACCAGTGTCGGACTAAATCCGTCGGACCAAATCCGATGGATTTGGTGGTCGGATTTTCCGACCGTGTGTATGGGGCTTTACACTTGTTGTTGGAGGTGGGCGAGGCAGAGAGAAGACGAGGCTGGAACCAGAAATCACCCTGGTCTACTGTACATTGTCTCATGCTCAAATATAACTCTGTTGGGAGGAGGAATATACTGGTAGTCTTAAAGAGGTTGTAAACCCTCGTGTTTTTTCACCTTAATGCATCCTATGCATTAAGGTGAAAAAAACACCTGCCAGTCACTGGCCCCCCAGCCCACCTGTTTTACTTACCTCAGCCCCTTCATCTCCTCGGCGGGGACACGCTGTCCCTCTCTCCATGGGGTCCCGGCTCTTGATTGGATAGACTGATAGCAGCACAGCCATTGGCTCCCGCTGCTGTCAATTAAAATCCAAAGACATGGGCACCGGGGAGGGGGGCCGAGTCCAGCATTTTGTGTCTGGACGCAAATGCTGGACACAGGAGCGCGCCTGCCAGGTAACCCCCTCGGGAGAGCGCTTCTCCTAGGGGGTTATCTGATGTGAGGAAGAACAGCGAGAGCCGCCGGGGGACCTCAGAAGAGGATATTCGGGGCCACTCTGTGCAAAACGAGCTGCACAGTGGAGGTAAGTATGATATGTTTGTTATTTAAAAAAAATAAAGAACGATCCTTTACAATCACTTTAAGCACATTTGCCGGGTCAAAAACAAATGGCTGACATTCTGCCCGTGTGTATATCGGTCTGGAAAACCAGCCGACCGACTCCCAATCTGCACTCTCAGCCAATGGCAGAGATCGCCGATTGGAGTGTTTTGGCCTGGGGGCCGTTCCCCTGTCAGAACACAACAGCTCCGCGGGGGGGGGGGGGGGTTGCTGTACTAACCTTGCAGGAAAAAAGCTAATAGTGTGTACCCGGCTTTAAGCTGGCCATAGATGGAGCCAGGAGAAAATCACTTGATTCGCCCATCAACACATTCAATGTTAAAGGGGGAATCCCTTCCATGGAGCTATTGTGTGTAAGTGGGGGGGTAAAAAAGGGATGCCGTCCCTGCCAGGAGAACACAGAGTTTATTGCTAGTGGCTATAGCCGCTGGCAATAATCGCATGAAAAATCAGACAGGCTGGTTGTACCCAAGCCTATCGATCGACCACCTTGGGTACAATCAGCCTGCCCATACTTGGTTCAAATCTTGGCTAGTCCCTGCTGAACTGATGAAGATTCAAACCATCTATGGTCGGCTTTAGAAATTTTAGTTAAGTGGTGCAAATGAGTGGCCAGCCAGTCAGTAGAAATTTGTATCCGCAGAGTGAAATTAAAGAGACATGGTCCCTTATGGCAAAACCCCTGACCAATTATACTGACTTTATCCATGCTCCTCCACTATGCTATTCTTTGGTGGTCCCCAAGGTTCCCCAAATGCTTCCTGTAATCAGAAGTACTGAGTCAATTATAGCAGCACCGACGGTGCAACGGAGCAGTGGGGGTGAGCTTTGGTAAAGTATAAGTGGGTCCAGTGGTGGGCTTAAAAGAGACACTCAAGCCAAAGTAATAGGGTCTCTTTAAATTATTATTTTTTTATGTTCAGCCAGAAAGTGTTTTTAAAATATCTGTTTGAGTCATAAAAAATATGTAATTTCTTTGAAATCTAAACCTAAAATCCTGTCAGATTATACTGACGAAAGCCAAACCATATTACTTAGCTTGGCTGGGAGGAAAAGTTAGCAACAATCCTTAAAATACACAGAGCAGAAGAGCGAGGCGATCGGATCTATCTGTGAGCGCTTAACGATGCTGTTTGCTCTGTGAAATCATTTATAATGGTTTTATGCGTAAATAAAAAAGTCAGAACTTGGGTGGATTTAGAGCAATTACCCTCTCAATGTTTTATTTGTACTTAAAGTGTCTTAACAGGATTATTGAAGAATTAACATGCAATAATTCAACCCTTACAGCAGCAAATCCCCTAACCTTTGATTCACCTAAACAGAGAGGGAGAAAGTTGTTCATCAAGGGCTCGGGAACAGCGTAGAGACATTGAAAATAATTCAACTTTGATGCCAAGTCGGGTTGTATACATAAAGTTGGCTGGAAAATTCAGTTCAACATGGTGGCTTATTGGTTAGCATTTTAAACTTGTAGCTCAATGCTTTGTGATAAATTCCCATAAGAGACACAACAATAGAGTTTGTATAGACCTTCCACCACAATCCAGAGACACACCAGAAGGTTTAATGGTAAACCTGTAATTCTTATGCCCCGTACACACGGTCGGAAATTCCGACGGAAAATGTCCGATCGGACCATGTTGTCGGAAAATCTGACCGTGTGTGGGCTCCATCTGACTTTTTCCGTCGGAATTTCCGACGGAATAAATTTGATATCCTGCTCTCAAATTTTCCGACAACAAAATCCGATCTGACTTTTTCCGATTGTGTGTAGAGAATTCCGACGGACAAAGTGCCACGCATGCTCTGATCAAATTAGGAGACCAAACCTATTGGCTAATAGCCTCTACGTAGTTCCGTCGTACGCAACGAACTTCACCTCGTTCAGAATGGTCGGATTTCCCGACAACTTTGTCAGACCGTGTGTATGCAACACTAGTGTCGGACAAAATCCGTCAGAAAAAATCAGACGGATTTTGTGGTCGGAATTTCCGACCGTGTGTACGGGGCATTAGAAAAACATTTAAAGCTGAACTTCACTCTCTCAATCAACAATGAGAATTATGAATCCTTGTGCTGCCAGCTTTAGTAAAAATAAGTTAGGTATATTATATTTATTTTTTATAATTTTTTTTACATTTCTTCAATTACTTTCTGGTTTCCAGACCTAGGCAAATGATATCTTACATCCCAGGAGTCTTCATGAAGAGAGGAGGGTTTCTCTCAGCTAAGCACACCCTCCTTACTGCATGCTTGAGCTAAGGCCAGATGGATTCCAGGAAGTAAATGCTACATATATCATCTGCCCTTACTCACGATAGCAATGGCCAGAAATTCTAGGGGATGTTTTTTAAAGTGATTTCTAAGCAAAATAAAGAAAGGCGACATGGTCGAATGGGTGAGTTTGCTTTTAATATTGTAATTTAATTAAATACTGTTTTTGGTCTGTGGTGCTCAGATTCAGTGTAGTTCTTTGTTAAGTGACTGTGATTAGGTTTTCCTGAAAAAGGCACGCAAGGTAAATACAGTAGGGCTGTTATTGATTAAAATTTTCATGTTCGATTAATCAACTAATTTAGATTAATTATAACGCACATACAGATCCAACTACTTTTAGCTGATCTCCTTGCATTGCAACTCTGTATTAGTCAGTGGTAAATGCGGTATACACTATATACAATCACCCGACACTAGTTAGTTTCCACAATCCATGACTTAACTTCACAGTTCACACAAATCTGTTTTAAATTCAAACTGTAGCACTGACATAAGTAATTTTTATTTCCACAGTAGCGTGACAATCCCTCCACCTCCGGTCTAACTAATCACTCTCACCTTATGGCATGGACCCCTGTGCAAACAGGTGGTCAAGCAAGCAGGTATCAAAAGGGTTAACACGGACCATAAACTTCTCTCGCGTCTCCTTAGATCTTAGCAAGGACTCCAGGTCATGGGTAGATAAGTGCTCACCGCTTAAGTATAATATTTCATTTTTGTGTTCAAACACAAACTACTCACATAAAGATGATAAAAACACAGCATGTAAAGCCGACAATCGTGTTAGTTCCATAGGGCAGCAGCAGGTGACGTCATGCATAGCTCCTCCCCCGTACGCGTTACGTTCAATCAGAACTTCAACGTCACCGGACTCCTCCCCCCTTCCCTTCGTTAGCAGACGGAGGCACTTGGGGAAGGGGGAGGAGTCCGGTGACGTCAATGTCCGTGACATCACCGGATCTCTGACGGAACTCCCTAAAGACCTGGAAGCTGGCGGAGAGGTGAGTACCAATCAAAAGAATTTTGATCAATCAAAAAAATTTACGATTAATCGAGGAATTAATCTTTAATTTCCACAGCCCTAAAATACAGTAAAGTCATCAGTCTGCTGCAAGCAAGGGAAAGTAATTTATCAGTCTCCTTTCCTCCACTAATCACTCACTGGGACTGTTGTAACCTTTTATGTTTCTGACCGCTCTGAAAGTGAGAAAAAATTACAGAGAGCTGATCTCTGTGAGACTATATGAATCTACACAGCCAAGGACTTAGGACACATGTTCGGGGATTCACATTACTGTGTCATCACCAGGCCAGGATCTCAGATCAAGAAGTAGATGTTGACCATGGATGATCCCTGGACAAAGGTGGTGGCATCCTTCTGTGGCACTGACAGGGGAAGAACTGAGAACAATTAAATACCTACAAGGGTTGACATTCCTATGCAATTGAAGATGTATTATACTAATTTCTCTAGCAGCCCATGTCCCAGTTTCCACCTCTGTTCCAGCAGCCTTCATCAGTTTCTTTGGCATGAGGTCTATGTCCCCTTATACATTCTATGGTTCAGTTTTACAACCCCTGGATCCACATTGAGTCTTGCTGTGATGTATTTGATTTGCACTTTTTTGCACAGCATGTATGCTCTTTTTTCACTTCCAATTAGTAGAGTGTAGGCCCTCGGACTTGCCCTGAAAGGGAGGGCGTGTGGCCTTTTGGTCAAGTTCTCCCCTCCCACTGGGTCTTCCTTCGGGGGAGCCACACCAAGTACTTGGCCCCTGAAGAATAGGTTTTGGCCAGGCAGACCACGGGTACACCCGTCCCCGTCAAGACTTTTTCACTTTGGGGGATCAGGGCCAAGGTTCTTTCTCTTTGGGGAAAGACTATGTGTATACCTTGTACAGTTTTGTGTGCTTCAATATTTGTGTGCTCACTTTTTATTGCAGCTGGCGTAAGTGTGTGCACCGCATCTCAGAGCGTTAAAAAAAATAAAGAAAAGGGGTTAGAAGAAGAAAACACAGGGTTTTGGTAGGACGCAAGCTTCTGAGACTCCCACAGCTGCCGAATACTGAAGACACTGATGGTGCAAGCCCTGAAAGGGAAGTAGGAGAGAAGACAGAGGCATTTGATAGCTCTGTTGAGCATATCAACTCATCTATTGCAAGAGTGCAGATTTTAGTTGTTTAGTGACCGGAAAACCAGGCTCAGCTAGGCCTGTTGCAGAGCCCTAACGCCGCTTTTCAACACCAAAGGTCTCTGGAACTGATAAGCAGCCACTTGCCCATATTTATATAACAAAGAACACTGCATGCAGACACTGAATAAAAATGAATATTTTTGTGCTATATAATTTTGTCAAAAAATAAAAACTATTAGTAGGTACTTGCACTTATAGCAAAATCCTTGACCTAATAGCCATGGATTCCTCCGCTTGCTACTGTTTGGCCTGGAACTGACAGCTGTCTTTCACGTCAAACCCAAACTTATCCTACTTGTGACATCATTTCCAGGCTTGTAAAATTCTTGACATCCAGCTCTTCTTGATGTAGGCACATCCCAAAACCATATCTCCCAAGATTCTTTTCCCTACACCTCTTCCCCACTCCCAGGTTCTTGGGAGTGAAGGCAGCATAGAAACATAGAAATATGGTGGTAGTGTAGTGCTACCCCCATGAGGGCCGTGTAAAGGATCTGTACCCTACTGGTTGTCCTGACCTTGCAAGTCCTCCCACACCTCTGTGACACTGCATGCAGTGTATTTTGTTATATGAAGATGGGCAAGTGCCCGCTCACCAGTCCCAGTGACATTTGGTGTTGAAAAGTGTCACGAGGGCTCTGCAGCAGGCCCCTGCCGAGCCTGCTCAAGGGATGGCACTCGACCTTGTGTCGCATCGTGCCGCAGCCCAGCTGGATCGATCTGGCTTGGATGTGATGAGAGCAGCGTATAGGCTGCCACCGAATGACCAGAAGTGGCTGGCAGTGGATGCTCCCGCACCCACTCACAATTACTCTTTTCCTCCCTGTTGTACAGGTTGCGACTCGGCCGCAGTACAGTCTAACACAGAGTCACTGCTTTTAGATCCAGGCTGTGGTCCCAAGAGAGCGATTCCCACACAGGCTTTTTATTACCTAAAACTGAAGAGTGCAAGCTCTAGTCCAGCCTTGCATCGAAACCAAACAACTTCCAGGTTTTATTTTTTTTCAAAGCTTAATTGAACAAGTTGGATCTAGAAGCTGATTGGCTGCCATGCACAGTTGCACCAGACTTTACACTCTCCATTTTTAGTAAATCAACCCCACTTTGTTGTCAGTTCAAATAGAAAATTGGGATTACATTACATTTCTGGCAGATCAAACCTAATTTTTCTGTATTTATAATTGGCCTTCTGATCCCTCTTGTATTGAATTGTATGGAAACTGTTCTGTCTCCCTCTATTTTGTAAAGTGCTGCACAAACTGTTGGCGCTTTATAAATCCTGTATAATAATAATGCTAATGTTCTGACTATGCTTATTTTAGGCCCCTTTCACACTGGGGCGGGAGCAGCGTCGGCGGTAAAGCAGCGCTATATTTAGCGCTGCTTTACCGTTGTGTTAGCCCCGGTATTCGGCCGCTAGCGGTGCGGTTTTAACCCCCGCTAGCGGCCGAAAAAGGGTTAACCGCGGTGTCCCATTGATTTCAATGGGTAGGAGCGGTATAGGAGCGGTGAATACACCGCTCCTTCACCGCTCCAAAGATGCTGCTAGCAGGAATTTTTTGACCGTCCTGCTAGCGCACTGCTCCAGTGTGAAAGCCCTCCGGCTTTCACACTGGAGTGAATGGGGCCGGATTTTTTCAGGCGCTGTACAGGCGCTATTTTTAGCGCTGAAGCACCTGAAAAACATCCCAGTGTAAAAGGGGCCTTATCCTGACATAGATTTTAAGCTGTAGTGGCAGATATGCCCTCTTCTCCTTCTCCTTCTCTGTAGACTGTAACTAACTGAATCTGCAGCAAATGTGACTGTTATATTTATGATCCTGATATGGGTGTATGGCGTGGGTGCTGGAGACAATGGAAGAAGTTGTATGAGAATCAAACATACACACCAGCATGGGCCTCACCCAACTGTATTTACCATACTAACTGTTATAGATACCTTAGGGGATATCTGTCAGCCTAGGATGGCTTGTACAAAGGGCGACTACACAAAGTAGTCCTGAACCAACCTTTCCAGGCAGGTTGTTTGCCCTTATGGGCACCTTTAAATGTACACTCAATCTATTCCCGTCCTCGGTGACTGGAGTTTTGGCAAGAAGGGGGACCTAGAATCTGATAAGATTCTGCTCCCAGTCTGTAGGAATTGTAAACCTCCAGGCGTCAGTCTGCAGCTTTCTATCCAGCCCAAGGTGTCACCCTGATGAAAAGAAACAGACTAATGAGCTTTTAATTACTGGAAAACGCCTAGAAGCCACCAGGCACTTCCAGGAGGCACCTGCACATTCACAGCAAGAGGGCTGGGCCATCGGAGAATAAAGCAATGTGATTGTGGGTCTGGGACGCTGTAACAAATCCATCCAGCCTTCACTTCTAATACTGCACGAAGCAGCCAGGTTTATTTATTTCAGGTATTAATAGAGCGCCGATAATTTATGCAGTGCTTTACATATATATTGTACATTCACATCAGTTCCTGCCCTCAAGGAGCTTACAGTCCAAGGTAGTTCTCCATGAGTCGTCCAACTGCAAGGTCCATTTTAACTCATTGCGTACCACGCTATATCAAAATGATGGCTACAGCACGGTCAGACAGGGATGAATCCTGTGATTGCGCCCACTGCATTTTGTGGCGGTGCACTCTGTGATCGCTGTGTCCTCCAGACACAGCTGATGACAGATCGGGGTAAAGAGCCAATCAAAGTGGCTCCTTACTACATGATCAGCTGTGTCCAATCACAGCTGATCATGATGTAAACACACTTGCCAGTTATCGGCATACCTTGTGACAGCGTGAGGAGAGGAGAGAGCCAGTAACCGGCTAGGAGACATCTTCACTGGTAGTCAGGGCACTGATCATCAGTGTGCTTATTATCAGTACAGCCCAAATAGTGCCCATCAGTGCTGCCTATCAGCGCCCATCAGTTATGCCATTCAGTGCCGCCTATCAGTGCCCATCAGTACCACCTACCAGTGCTGCCTCATCAGTGCCCATCAGTGCAGCCTATCCATACCCATCAGTGCCGCTTCATCAGTACAGCCTATTAGTGCCCATCAGTGCAGCCTTATCAGCGCACATCAGTGAAGAAGAAAAATTATCTGTTAGCAAAATTTTAAACAAAAACTAATATTTTTGGGTCTTTTTGTTTGTTTAGCAAAAAATCGAAAACCCAGTGGTGATACAATATCACCAAAAGAAAGCTCTATTTGTGAAAAAAAGCTTAGATTGTAAGCTCTAACGAGCAGGGCCCTCTGATCCCTCCTGTATTGATTTGTATTGTACGTGTACGGTCTGCCCTCATGTTGTAAAGCGCTGCGCAAACTGTTGGCGATATATAAATCCTGTATAATAATAATAATAATAAATAAAAATTACAAATGGGTACAGTGTTGCATGACAGCGCAATTGTCATTCGAAGTGCGATAGCACTGAAAGATGAAAAATGTCCTGGGCAGAAGGGGGTAAAAGTGCCCAGTAGGCAAGAAGTTAATTTTACAATGTCCTAGGTTTCAGAGAATTTGATCTCAAGAATTGTCTTTGGATTTAACACTAATCCTTTTTTTTTTTTAGGAAATGTATATTTAAAGACACCTGCCCTTATAATCACCTTCTTACCACCACATTTACCCAAATGTAAGCTCCATGTTAATTTGGTCAGAGCTTACACAAGACTTAGGGCTCTCTTCCGGCTCCCATGTGACAGCACCAGTGACTGGTGTGTAGGTGGGGTGCAGCGTGGTGGGGAGGCAATAACATACACAGTCCGACGTGAAGATCTTGTATTGAAGTAGTGCAAAGCCAGTTCACAATAAACCTGGTGGGAAAACAGCCCAACTGGGAGCACTCATGGGTTCCAGCAGCGTGTAGAGAGCAGGTTTCAGCCGGACTGACAGAGCCTGTTAGGAGGGGCAGAATGTGGCCTGGCCATCTCGTGCCCAAGCAGGAAGCTGTTCAGAGATGTTGCAAACCCTACACTTTCCCTCCTCGTCAGGAACCTTTCTCTTCCGCTAGCTATGTCCCTAACATACGGTGTACCTGTCCCTAATCTACCCATTCGCAAATGCGCATCAAGCCTGGGAGCCAGGGCCTTAAATAGGCTCTGCCTGACCCAAGATGGCTACTAGAGTCACATGGTGGCGACCAGTGATGTAAGTAACTGAGTTAAAATAAACTGAGTTACGTAACGCAGTTACTTTAGAGGGTAACTAGTAATCTTCCCCTCATGGTAACTCAGTTCCCATTACTTTGGCTTAGTTACCCCAATTACATCTACCGTCACTAGATGGCAGTAGTGTAATTCCGGTGTCCTGCCAAAAAAGTTCCCCCGCCAGGATAAGGACCCCCTGTACTGCGCAGGCGCATCGCTTGCGCAGTACGAAGGACTACAAAGCTTCCGAAAATTGCCGAACCTAAACAGCTCTGAATGAACTCTACACCGCGCAGGCGCAGTTAACATGTAATTGTACGAGGCGATGCCGCACGCTCCTGATGCTCGTGCTACTCTGCAAGGGGCATCTATCGTGTAACTAAGGGGCGGGTCTAGTAATACTGTAACCAAGGGGCGCATTTATTATTATTGTTATATATCGAGCTCTGCCCATTAATTTAACATTCGCCTTCTTCTGTAGCCATCCGCCCCTTACACGATATAATAATAATAGACCCACCCCTTGCTTACACGCTATAACAGATCTGCCCCTTGGTTAGAGTAATAATAGAGCAGCCCCTTGGTTACACGATATATAACAATAATAAATGCGCCCCTTGCTTACAATAATACTAGACCCGCCCCTTAGTTACACGTATAGAATATTAAAAAAAAAAGTCAGTTACTTTGCTGCGTAACTAATTACTTTTCCAATGTAGTAACTGAGTTACTAACGCAATTACTTTTTGGGAGAAGTAATTTGTAACTTAACTAAATTACTTTTTTAAAGTAAGATGACCAACACTGGTGGCGACAGCATTGAATCAGATAGCTTCCCCAGTGACCCAGGAAACCATAGAGGACTCATGTTCCTCTTGACTTCCTCTCAGACTGCAGTACTGCTGCAGACGACAGCCACCGACAGTAGAGAAAGTCTACAGGTGACTTGGCATTTTGGCACTGACTATTTCATCATGCATTCATGGTTGGACCGCCAAGTACTGCATCATGGGGGGGAAGGGATGAATTAAATGCTCCCCATACTCAATCTATATTGGAACCAACAGAAGGCTGGGTATAACATGAATTATGGTAGGAGTATTGTACTTTATATATGGCATTTTTCTCCTTACATTAAACAAAAGGACGCTTAGCCAAGCTGGGTTTTTGTCCCCCCGCCTTTTTAGTAAGAAGCTTTTCAGATGAGCGCCATCTGGGTTATGTTACATTGTTGTGGTTGCACTGAAAACAATGTTATTCCTCATATCTGGCTTGCTGTTTATTTTTCTTTGGGGAGGAATATCACCATTCATATACAAGTTGGTGTCAGTGGTGGTGAGATATAGTGGATGACGTACTGTATATACAGACAGTGGGACTTGGGAGCAGAATACAGAATTTGGGGAATAAGAGGATGAGTGACAGGCAGCTGCTTCCAAAGAAAACAGACAACCCCCCCACCCCCCATCCTTGTGCATACCCATAATTATTATAACTGTTAAAGCTGAACTCTAGGCAAAACGCTAAATGCAGAGATTAACTGCTTCAGCCCCGGAAGATTTTACCCCCTTCCTGATCAGAGCACTTTTGGCGATACGGCACAGTGTCGCTTTAACTGACAATTGCGCGGCTGTGCGACCTAAACAAAATTGACGTTCTTTTTTTCCCACAAATAGAGCTTTCTTTTGGTGGTATTTGATCACCTCTGCGATTTTTATTTTTTGCGCTATAGACAAAAAAAGAGTGACAATTTTGAAAAAAAGCAATATTTTTTACTCTTTGCTATAATAAATATCCCCCAAAAATATATAAAAAAATTTTTTTTTCCTTAGTTTAGGCCGATATGTGTTCTTCTACATATTTTTGGTAGAAAAAAACGCAATAAGCGATTATTGATTGGTTTGCACAAAAGTTATAGCGTCTACAAAATAGGGGATAGTTCTATGGCATTTTTATTATTCATTTTTTTTTCTAGTAGTAATGGCGGCGATCTGCGATTTTTATCATGACTGTGACATTATGGCAGACACATCGGACACTTTTGACACTATTTTGGGACCATTGTCATTTGTACAGTGATCACTGCTATAAAAATGCACTGATTACTGTATTAATGACACTGGCAGGGAAGGGGTTAAACACTAGGGAGCGATCAAGGAGTTAAGTGTGTCCTAGGGAGTGATTCTAACTGTGGGGGGGATGGGCTACCTAGGACATGACAGCGATCACTGCTCCCGATCACATGGAGCAGTGATCTCTGTCATGTCACAAGGCAGAACGGGGAAATGTCTTGTTTACATAGGAATCTCCCCGTTCTGCCGCTCCATGACACGATCTCTGGGACCCCGGGGACATCAAGTCACGTTGTACACGATGGGCGCCTCCTAGCCCCGCCAATTAAAGGGGGCGTACAGGTATGCCCATTTGCCCACCGCTGCCATTGTGCCGATGTATATCGGCGTGCAGCAGTCGGCAAGTGGTTAAATAATTAATGAGAAGTGTTGTTTCCTGCCAAAGGTTTGTATTTCTGTGCATCCAGTATTTAAATTTACACAACTCTACCCCATGCCACAGCCCCAGGGGAGGAGACCTGATCTTTCTTTGATGCAGTTTCACTTCCGCTCACCCAACAAATTAAATTCAAAATACTAACAACAACTTACAAAGCCATCCACATCTTAGAACCGAGATACATCACTGACCTAGTCTTAAAATTCCAACCTAATCGTTTTCTTTGCTCCTCCCAAGACCTCCTGCTCTCTAGCTCCCTCGTCACCTCCTCCCATGCTCACCTCCAGGACTTTTCCAGAACCTCTCCCATCCTATGGAACTCCTTACCCCAATCTGTCCGATTATCTCCTACTCTATTAGCTTTTAGACAATCCCTGAAAACCCTTCTCTTCAGAGAAGCTTACCCTCCCCCCACCTAACAACTGTATTTTTATTTTCTCCATCAGCTCCTCCCCCACAGTTATTAACTTGTAACTGTATAATAATAATATAAAAGAATAATGAACTGTAGGTTTCTTCAAAAATAAATAAATACAAAGCTAATTTCACAGCCATTGCTTAACTTAAAGGAGTTGTAAAGTTTTTTTGTCTTAATGCATTCCATGCATTAAGATAAAAAGCCCTCTGTGTGTAGCAACCCCCCTCAGCCCCCTTAATACTTACCTGAGCCCCATCTCTGTCCAGCGATGTACACGAGTCCCTCGGCCGTCCGGGACTCTCCCTCCTGATTGGCTGAGACACAGCAGCAGCACCATTGGCTCCCACGGCTGTTAATCAAAGTCAGTTAGTCAATCAGGAGAGAGAGGGGACGGAGCTGAACAGCAGCTCTGTGTCTGAATGGACACACAGAGCTGCAGCTTGGCTCAGGTGCCCCCATAGCAAGCTGCTTGCTGTGGGGGCACTTAACAGAAAGGAGGGGCCAGGAGCAGCGAAGAGGGACCCAAGAAGAGGAGGATCCAGGCTGCACTGTGCAAAACCAACTGCACAGAGCAGGTAAGTATAACATGTTTGTTATTTTTTTTATTTTTTAAACAAGACTTTACAATCACTTTAAAAGGAATTCTGACTGTAATACTCAATCTACCACCAACGACATTCCTTGCCGACTCACTGCTCTGAAATGTAATGCCTTATTGTAATGTTGTATTCTAGGTTCAATGACACCCAGGGTCACACAACTCACCTCAAGTCAGCCCAAGTCAGCCCAGGGAGTCATAGATCCACCCCATTAGTATGCGTCATTGAGCTTCCCTGGACTGACAAGGGAATGCTGTGTTATTACATAGCGTTATGCCTAGTACACACGGGCCGAATGTTGGGAGACATTGGCCGGTTCATCAAAAACTGTGCGACATTCGGCCCGAGTGTATGTCAGCCGGTCCGATAAAAGCCAGCCATTTGGCTGGAGTGCTCTGGCAGGGGAGCCGCCCCCCTGTCAGAACACAACAGCTTAGCAGGGGAGATTACTGTAACTTCGATTGTTTAGTATAGCAGATCCAACCGGAGCTGTCAGTATGTATGGGGCTTTAGGCCCCTTTCACACGGACGCAGTCAGTTTAGGCACGTCAAAAACGTATCAGTTCTTATCCGTTGTCTCATCCGTTTTCATCCGTCATCCGTTCCGTTAATGTCCGTTTTCATCCGTTTTTTGTCCGCTTACATCCGTAAATGCACACGTTTACGTCCGTTTTTTCATCCATTTTTGTATACGTTTTGTTCCGTTTATATGTGTGCCTGTGCCTTTAAGAGGTTGAGTTCACAGATAAACACAAAACGGATCTTAACGGATCTTAACGGATCGGACGTTGACGGACAATGTCCGTCAACGTCAGTTAACCTCCCTGGCGGTATGATTCTGTCTGGAATTTAGTGCTGAAAGCGGTACAATTATTTTGCATGGAAATTTGGCGTTTTTATATTGTAGGCATGCAATTCTTATGAATAACTCACTTAAATCTGTCCGAACCAGAGTCTAGTAGACATCCCGGGTATGATAAAGTTTGAAACACAAAATAATAAATTATAATATAATAAAAATATATATAAAAATGATTCAATAATGTAATCAAATCAAAAACACTGAAATTTGCTCAGTTGCAGAATAGTCGCTGTCATAAAATTTATTGTTTGATGATAAATTGTGATTTTAATTTTTTATCGGTGTTTTCTAGCTGGTCTAAAAACACTTTTGACATAAAGGGACACTTTTTGGTTGCTATGGACAATCTCCAGTTTCCAGGCAGAAAAAATAATCTTTTTATTATATAAAATGACATGCAGGGCACTGGGCAGACCACTAGGGACAAAGGGGTGTGTATTTTTTTGTATACAGTACTGTAATCTGTAAGATTACAGTATTGTATATGTGTTGTGTTTTTACACTTTTTTGAATTTGGCGCCGATCTCCGCTCCCGTGCGTCGTAACGTCGCAGGGAACGGAGATCGGCGGCACCCGGCACTGTGTGAATCGAGCGAGCGGACGGCTCGCTCACACAGCGGGGAGACATCGCAGGATCCAGGGGAAAAGGTAAGTAACTTCCCCCCTGCATCCTGCACGCAAGCCCGAGCCTGGCTCGGGGTTACCGCTCCCAGCACAAAAAGCTGGACCCGAGCCAGGCTCGGGGTTACCGCTAAGGAGGTTAATATCCGTTTTGACGGAACTGGACGTAGCCTTGTTATTACCAAATTGCCAAACAAAGTTGACATTTGTCATATTTTATGGATTCCCTAGCTGATTTTTACTCATTTTCATTCATTGCTATAGTCACTATTTGTTGTGATTTTGATTAAAGGCAAAACTTTTGTTTTAGTTTTGGATAGAATGGAAATGGATTAGAACACCTGTCAGGTTTTTATTGCTGTTTTTTCCCCCATTTGGTAGATTCACCCTCTCTACTTGTCCTGTTTACCATTATCACCGAAAGGGAAAGTAAGAAAAAATTCCAAATGGGTTTGTCCCCAGAACAGGATCAGAGGAGAAATGTTCCAATGGGAACACTAGCTCTTGTGACCCTGTCGACAACCAGGGATTCCCTCATTTTAGAGGGATTGCCTCTCATTTCCTGTTTTGGCTATGGAAACGGAAGTGAAGAGAAATCTCCCCAATTGGACACAGGTGGCAAAAATAGACCTTACAGGGTTTATAACCCTCAAATACTATATCCAAAATGAAAAAAAACTTTAGTTCTACTATAGTACTATCGTTGCTGTTTGTTGTTATTCAAATTTCTATTGTTGGTATTGTTGCTGTTATCATAATTATTGTTACAGTTACTATTATCATTCTTAGCATTATCACTAGTATTTTTAAGGCTCAAAATAGTTGTCCTGGTGTTGTTTCATCCTTGAAGGTTCATGATGTTTAGTCCAGTATTTACTGTAGAAGCACGTTCGGGTTGGATAATTGACCTTATTCCTTTGTTCCAAGGATGTGCAGCCATAAATACAACTATTATCCCACGTATCTCCCCTAAGCGCACCAGATAGATGGTAATTTCATGGTGAATATGTAGAGCTTGTGTAAACACGGCTCACTTCTCTATTATATTAAAAGTAAAATCAATAGTCTAATAGAGTGTGCACTTTGCACTGCCTGCATGGTGCTGATCAATAGAGGCCAAGGTTAATGTGCCAATTCAGGAACCCGTACCTCCCACCGCTGGGCTCTGCTCACAGTCTGGCAGCAAGAAGTCAGGTTGTTTTCCTTGTCGAAGGAATTATGCAACTTACATATTACTTTTTTTTATATCACGCATACATATTAAACAGAGTCTTACAAAGTCAATAAAAACAATCCCCTACTGAGTATATACTCTAGAAGAAAGTTAGAAGAAATTTTGGTTGGATGCCAATTATTGGACCACTATAGTGAATATGCAGTAGGCATAAATATGGGTTCTACAAGAAACACCCCCAGCATGTATTTATGTCTGCAGAAGCAGGGAAGCTAAGGATGAGAAGCACCAGCAATAAGAAAACTACTTGATTATGTCAAACCAAATAAAATCATATTGAACATTTTCAAAATGATGTCAGTCAGTGTAATAACTATCCTAATCAAATGCATATTCAAATCATCCTGCAAACCAGCTTCACAGTCCAGGCAGCAAAACGTCCATTACTGCCCACTAACTTGACTACTCAATGACTGGTGTCCATGGCAGTATTCCAGTGATCATAATATGCACTGGTGACTGGACTCCACAGTAAGGCCCCTTTCACACTGGGGCGTTTTTTCAGGCGGTACAGCACTAAAAATAGCGCCTGTAAACCGCCTGAAAAAATCTGACCCCTATAACTCCAGTGTGAAAGCCGGCGGGCTTTCACACTGGAGCGGTGCACTAGCAGGACGGTCAAAAAAGTCCTGCTAGCAGCATCTTTAGAGCGGTATAGGAGCGGTGTGTTCACCGCTCCTATACCGCTCCTTCCCATTGATTAGAATGGGACACCGCGGTGATACCGCGGCAATACTGTCGCAAAACGCCGCTACGGCGGCGCTCTGCAGGGGGTCTTTAACCGGAGGGTAAAACCGGAGGGTAAAACCGCACCACGAGTGGCCGAAAACCGCGGCTAAAACGACGGTAAAGCAGCGCTAAATATAGCGCTGCTTTACCGTCACCCAGTGGGAAAGGGGCCTAAGACACAGGTCTCTCTGATCTGATCAGTGACAGATCAGAGAGGGGTTTTGGACTCTGAAGCAACCAGAGAGCAAGTGCAGGTTTTGCTGACTCTATGATTGGCAGCTTTGGAGGACCAGGAGGAGGGAGCTGTTGGCCCTGGACTATGTGCGGAACCTGGATAAGATGATAGCCAGGAGGAACAATTGCAGACTTCTGGACCATCCCTGCTGTTGAGCAGGAGCAGGTCTTTGTTTTTTTTTCTTATTGGCCTCAAATAATCTTACCCAGGGGTTGGTAGCTCTAACCGTAAGAGAAGCAACCAGCAACTTATAGTTGCTTGACAATGCTGTTTTGAGTTTCATCCCAGAGAGGTGTTAGGTTAGCAAAGGATAGAAATGTTTTGCACCTGAAAGAGTGTATACTGTTATGCTCCGTACACACGGTCGGACTTTCAGACGGAAAATGTGCGATCGGAGCTTGTTGTCGGATATTCCGACCGTGTGTAGGCTCCATCTGACTTTTTCCATCGGAATTTCCGACACACAAAATTTGAGATCTGGATCTCAAATTTTCCGGCAACAAAATCTGTTTGCGTAAATTCCGATCGTGTTTGCACAATTCCGATGCACAAAGTGCCACGCATGCTCAGAATCAAGCAGAAGAGCAGCACTGGCTATTGAACTTCATTTTTCTCGGCTGGTCATACGTGTTGTACGTCACCGCGTTCTTGACGTTTGGAATTTCCAACCAACTTTGTGTGACCGTGCGTATGCAAGACAAGTTTGAGCCAACATCCGTTGGAAAAAAAACATGGGATTTTGTTATCGGAATGTCCAATCATGTGTACGCGGCATAAGAGTATGCACTTCTTCACCTAGTAATGCCTGCCAAGTGCCAACATGTGCTTAGTGTCCCTGTTAACAAATCCCTCCCAGCCTTTACCCCTCTATTCCCATCCCTTGCGTAATATTTGAATTGAACAAATCAGTGACAAAGAGTTTCCTACACAAAAATGCAATCCATTTGCTTATTTCTAATCAAACCCCAAGTCAGTCAAATGATAATCTGATTTTCTTGCAAGTATGAGATCAACCAGGGATGGTCAGATATGGTAGTTGGCAATGAGATGGTCTTGCTGGAAATATATGGCATGCACTTCAGTTCGCCATGATCAATCAACATTACTGTCAAAATTTGGAATGAGCAACAACCAATAAGTAATCACCTTCCATTGTCCTAACTGCTGTAAACTGCTGAAAGGTATAATCTTATTGGCTGCTTTGCCTAGCTATACATGGCATATCATCGCTTCTCATTACACTTCCTTATTAAACTTGCAGACCACAACACAAATATATATGTTGCGGTTTGCAATTGGTTTACAGAGGTTATGGCTTAAGCTATGATCCATAACCTCAGTATTTTTTTTCTTGGCTTTCTCATAAAAGTTGTCCGAGTGGCTCATTAGTGCTAAATCGCTTTTAGAAGTGGCGAGAGTGAACATCCTCCCCTACCGCCGATGGCTGGTGTTACGTGGGCTTACCGTTTTTGCCGTTGTGCCCGAGAAACGATCTGACAGTGCAGCCAGCTGGCCACAGAGGCGAACAGAGACCAGATTGTCTCTGATCGCCTCTATGGCCTTGTAGGACCGGAGCAATGTCACTATGTCACTCCTATTCTAGGGTGGTAGTAAATAAAAAACAATTTTTTAAATCAAAAGATCAAAAAAAAATTGTTTTGATCTTTTGCTTTTAAAGGTAAAAGAGAGGTTTGAGGACTTTTTGACCCCAGATCTCTCCATAAAGAGAACCTACCATTCTTATTTCTAGTACAAGGGTTGTTTACATTCCTTTTAACAGGAATAAAAGTGATAAAAAAAAAAAGAAATTAAAGGGACAGTGCAAAAATAAAAAATGAAATAAATAAGAAAAAACTGTGCTCGTGTGCAGAAGCGAACGCATACATAGGTCGCACATGCAAATGCAATACCTCACATGTGTTCGCTCTACACATGTGAGGTATTGCCACGAACGTTAGAGTGAGAGCAATAATTCTAGCACTAGGTTTCATCTGTAACTCTAAATATTTCACAAGCGTGCGCAATTTTAAACCATGACAAGTTAGGTATCTGTTTATTCAGTGTAACATAATCTTTCATATTTTAGAAAAGAAATGTGGGTATACATTGTGTTTTTTTTTTTAAATCATTAAAGTATATTTCGAAAAAAAATTGCATTTGAAGTACCGCTGAGCAAATACTGTGTGACATAAATAATTGCAATGACCGCAATTTTATTCCCTAGGGTCTCTGCCAACAAAAAATATATACTGTTTGGGTTTATAAGTAATTTTCTAGCAGAAAATACTGATTTTAAACTTGTAAACTAAAAGTGCCAGAAAAGGCTTGGTCTTTAACTAAGCCTGTATGTGGTAATAAGGAATGTCCTTGCTTTTCCTACTTCTGAGCAGCTGTGAAGCCTCCCACCATTATATGCCAAATATTTGCATGATTCATTTCACTGCTGCTCTTTGATGTTCGATGAAGCCATGTTAAACTGTCAGCAATACACCCCACAACACACAGCCTACCCAGCGTGAGAATTCAGGGAAGTGGAGAACTTGGGTTACTCATAAATTTGTAATTTTATTTGCAAAACTATATCTGAAATGATGATTCTATTTAGTCACAACAATTCTTAATATATGCTGGGTCTCATTCATCTTGAAAATGTTAGCTGAGGCAAAAGCATTGTTAGTCCTGTACTGTGAAAGCTGTGCCGAAAAAAATCTAAGTATTTAGAAGCGGAGCTCTTCCTTGGTATTGACTTACCATACCTTGTTTTGCACTGTATCATTTTGTGAAGGCAGCCATCTTGGTAGAGACAGGGCTTTGCTTCCTTGTGTCAGGGCTGCCCCCTGATGACTGGTGATCTTATGATTGGGTCGATGAATATTCAAGATGTAGTAGGGAAGGTGGAATAATCATAGATCCACAGATTGGAGGAAGCAGCAGCAAAAAACAACAGGTTCCCAGGTACAGCTTCCTCACCAGCAAGGAGAACAGTGAGCAGCACAAAACCTTATTTTTTTGATAAAGTAGGGAAGGATTAGAACCTCTCTCCAGTTTCCATTGTGGGCTGTGCCTCCATTGACTAGATCTTCCCTCACTGCCTGTCCCAGTGACCACCTATGAAGAAAAGAAGATTTTTTTTTTATTCTAGTCCACATTGCGGGACACTAAAACACCAAAGTGAACCAAAAATTTCCCCTGACCTCTGGGGCACAAGACTCATAACAGACATAAGCCACAAGTAGTTTCACATAGCCAAAAGGCCCAGTGGACCCCGTTTCTCATGATCAGCCAAAGCCAAGTACTGTGTGTGGAGGCTGTCCCGAAGAGACTTGCCTAATGAAAGGGGCCCTGGGTGGCTCTGAAACATTGCCGTATGTTTACTATGTGATGAAAATAAAGCTTCGGTCCCTTTTGAGAAATCATTGGTGTGCTTGTGAGATTCCTTCACTCTGATTGTCCCTATTGAAGATTGTGCTTTGAAGAACACCCAATTCCCAGCCATAGACCCATTTTGAGAATTAGCATAAAACTGAAAACCAGTTTAGTTAAAGAGCCCATATATAGAGAAGGACTGGGCTAGGGATCGGAATAGCATTTGCCTTGGGAGCGTCTCTCTTCGGGACAATCAGAGTGAAGAAACCCAAGAGAGACGCTCCCAAGGCAGATGCTATTCCGATCCCTAGCCCAATCCTACCCTATATATGGGCCCTTTAACTAAACTGGTTTTCAGTTTTATGCTAATTCTCAAAATGGGTCTACGGCTGGGAATTGGGTGTTCTTCAAAGCACAATCTTCAATAAAATGTGTCTGCAGTGCCATAAGTAAAGTGTTACAGTGTCTGGAAAGTCAGCCAGGCCTATGTTCCAGAATATAGCTGAATACTCATAGAGATTTGGAATGCAAATCTGAGGCCAGCACATCTGATAGAAGAATCATTCCCCTAACGCAACTTCCTACAGTGAGATACAAAGTAAAACAATGTCAATGCCTGAGATCAACCTGTGCTGAGAATCCCAGCATAGCTGTTTGGGTGAGATTGTCTCTTCAGGCGGTTAGTGACGTCAGCAGTTGTTCTCTAATGTGGGAAAATCTCTTTGATTTACAGTAAGTTATGGGTGAGTGTAGAATTTTTATTGCACCAAGAAACAGCTATTCCAGATAGAGTATCTGTCTTCAATTTTCTTTTTCACAAAACTTGTTCTCTTTTTCATATCTCATCCACTACAGCTTCTGTTTCTCTTCCTAACACCATCCTGCTACTTCTCCTTTCTGTCTAGTGTTGTAGCCTGAAGCATTGGGCGCCCCGATACAAAATATAGACTAGGGTCCCTGAACTTCCGTTCTGTACCCACCCAGGCATAACATCCCCAGCTCTTATAATTCTCCCTACAGTTAAGGCCAGCCATAGACGGTTTGAATCTTACCCGGTACAGCATGAACTGTCCGAGATTCGAACCGTGTGTGGGCAGGTTGAATGTAGTAAGTTTATTGACTGATCAACTTGGGTACAACCAGCCTACCAGATTCACTTGCGATTATCGCTAGTGGCTTCTATAGCCGCTAGCAATACACATTGTCTTCCCCCGGCGGGGACAGCTTCCCCCGCCCAGAGCAGACAATTGCTCAGCAGGAGGGATTCCCCTGTCAGCACTGTTTGTGTTGATGAGAAGATGGTTGCAGGAAAGAAATATTGCGCCATCTTTGGCCTACCTAACATTCATCCCTTTACCTTGTACCTAGAACCCTGCACCCTCATAACCTATCCTCCACACATTGTTCTCACCCCCAACTCCTATTACTCCCATCTAACACATAATGTCTCTTTGCTATATTTGCCCTCTCCTCCAAACCTAATCCCCCCTCCCCAATCCCATACCAAATCCTATTACCCCCCTCTACCTAGCACATTATGTCACGTTTTTTCTAGGATAATTATCCTCTCCTCCAAACCTAACCACCCCATACCATATCCTATTACCCCCTTTACCTAGCACATTATGTCCCATTTTCTCTAGGATAATTGTCCTCTCCTCTAAACCTAGCCCCCCATCCCAACTACTACTACCCCCTCTACCTTGCACATATATCCCGTTTTCTCTAAGATAATGGTCCTCTCCTCTAAACCTAAACACCCATCCCAACTCCTATTACTCCTCCACCTAGCACATTATGTCCCATTTCCTCTAGGATAAAAAACGAAACCCTTATCCCAACTCCTATTACCTTTCTCTACCTAGCATTTCACATCCCCTCTCCTCTAAGCTAGTTGACCTAACCATTTAAACCGTTTTAAATAAACAGCTTCCCCATGAACAGTAATTTTGTAAAAATGTGTTATTGCTTTGCACTACCCATGCCTTTTTGCTTTTCCAAAAAGCTTGCAAATTTGTCTTAAAAAGGCCAAAGAAGTAAATTACAAGTGGCTCCCATAGACTTTAACAGAGAATTATGGCCAAAGCTTTTTTGGGAATATTTCCTTTCTGGGTCACAAGGGTACACTTACATTTGCATTCCTTACTGTTCGACCACTGTTAGCTGACATCACAGGCACTGGACGGATCACGACCATATCGTCGGGATCTACCCAGCTGTCTGATTGACAGCTGGTTCCAGCTCTCAGCAACTGAGAGCCGAAGCCAGGTGCAACCACCCCCTTACCATCCTGACGCTCTAGTCAGTGCTGGAGGGGAAGAGCGGAGAGCCGGTGGCTGACAGTCGTTGCTCTCAACTCCGAGAATTTATCGTATGGAGTCACTCTGGCTTAGAATTGGTGGGGGTCATCTGCAGCATCAGACCAATGGCAATGGAAGTTGCTGCTATGGTCACCATTCGAAGCAGCCTTTGCGGTATGGCTACATAGCTCTAAATATTGGGTATGTTTTAAAGGGGTCTGAGCCTCCTACACTGCACATGTATGCCACATAGCCCTTGTACCCTCCAATACTTCTTAATCACTTTGTCACAAGTAACAGTCTCAAATACACAAAAAACTTTTCTGTCTAAACTAACCTTAAAATAGAACCTAAATCACTTGGGGGCTACATAGAAACCAGCCACTGTTGGACAATTGTTCAGGGGTATATAATGTACAGCACAGTTAACTGAGTGCAGCAGTTGGGATTATGTACAACAATGCCCATTGCTAGTCAGTGGTAGGAAACAAAATCCCTGATATGGATAACCAGTATGCTCTGGGGTCAATGGTCAGGTTGCAAAAAAAACAGACACCGGTGGTCATTGGGAGTAACATATGAAAAGGAAAAAATGGTCACCATCAGTGTTCAGTGGGAGGATAGAGACCTCCTCATTTTTTGGCTCGGGACATCCAGCATCATCTAATCCTTATCTTTTCAGCCTGACTGTCCCAGGCCCTCTCCTTTAATCTATTGGATTTCAACTCTTTTAATCATGGAAACTCAGCATCACATATAGGAATTACTTAGGATGGGCTGCATGCAAATATAGTCAGCCTAGGATTGCACACCCCTCCAGCCGGATATCCCCATATCAAGGCATTTTAATATACTAGATAGGGATGGGCCCGGTGCTCGATGCGAACCCACGTTCGCATCGAGCACCGGGCGTTTCGCTCGCTCGGCGAGCCCAGAACTATTTTGGCCACTCGCATCACGTTCGTGTGATGCGAGCGGCCCCGCAATGCATTGCGGCCGGCGCGGCCGGCGCAGTGCATTGCTGGCTGATGATTGGCCAAGCATGCACTGTGACCCCGCATGCTTGGCCAATCACAGCCCCGGAAACTCGAAGAGCCATAATTGGCTACAGGCAGGACGCCTGTAGCCAATTACAGCTCAGGGGCTGTAGTACACGCCCCCCCCTATAAAAGGCCGCCACGCCGTCTGCGCCGGTCACATGCTGTTCCGGCGCAGATTGAGCAGGCTAGATCTGTGACACTCTGCTGGATTTAGTTAGGTAGAGAGATTCACTTACAGAGATTGAGTTAGATAGATTCAGTTACAAAGATTGATTGAGAAAGAGGGGCTTGTAGTGTGTTTGTGGCAGGCAGGCAGAGCTCCTATATTTTGTTACCAGAAGCACCTATAGGACTTGTAGTGTGTTCGTGGCAGGCAGGCAGAGCTCCTATATTTTGTTCCCAGAAGCACCTATAGGACTTGTAGTGTGTTCGTGGCAGGCAGGCAGAGCTCCTATATTTTGTTCCCAGAAGCACCTATAGGACTTGAAGTGTGTTAGTCCCATCACACACACAGAGCTATATTTTGTTCCCAGAAGCACCTATAGGACTTGAAGTGTGTTAGTCCCATCACACACACAGAGCTATATTTTGTTCCCAGAAGCACCTATAGGACTTGAAGTGTGTTAGTCCCATCACACACACAGAGCTATATTTTGTTCCCAGAAGCACCTATAGGACTTGAAGTGTGTTAGTCCCATCACACACACAGAGCTATATTTTGTTCCCAGAAGCACCTATAGGACTTGAAGTGTGTTAGTCCCATCACACACACAGAGCTATATTTTGTTCCCAGAAGCACCTATAGGACTTGAAGTGTGTTAGTCCCATCACACACACAGAGCTATATTTTGTTCCCAGAAGCACCTATAGGACTTGAAGTGTGTTAGTCCCATCACACACACAGAGCTATATTTTGTTCCCAGAAGCACCTATAGGACTTGAAGTGTGTTAGTCCCATCACACACACAGAGCTATAATTTGTTCCCAGAAGCACCTATAGGACTTGAAGTGTGTTAGTCCCATCACACACACAGAGCTATATTTTGTTCCCAGAAGCACCTATAGGACTTGAAGTGTGTTAGTCCCATCACACACACAGAGCTATATTTTGTTCCCAGAAGCACCTATAGGACTTGAAGTGTGTTAGTCCCATCACACACACAGAGCTATATTTTGTTCCCAGAAGCACCTATAGGACTTGAAGTGTGTTAGTCCCATCACACACACAGAGCTATATTTTGTTCCCAGAAGCACCTATAGGACTTGAAGTGTGTTAGTCCCATCACACACACAGAGCTATATTTTGTTCCCAGAAGCACCTATAGGACTTGAAGTGTGTTAGTCCCATCACACACACAGAGCTATATTTTGTTCCCAGAAGCACCTATAGGACTTGAAGTGTGTTAGTCCCATCACACACACAGAGCTATATTTTGTTCCCAGAAGCACCTATAGGACTTGAAGTGTGTTAGTCCCATCACACACACAGAGCTATATTTTGTTCCCAGAAGCACCTATAGGACTTGAAGTGTGTTAGTCCCATCACACACACAGAGCTATATTTTGTTCCCAGAAGCACCTATAGGACTTGAAGTGTGTTAGTCCCATCACACACACACAGCTATATTTTGTTCCCAGAAGCACCTATAGGACTTGAAGTGTGTTAGTCCCATCACACACACACAGCTATATTTTGTTCCCAGAAGCACCTATAGGACTTGAAGTGTGTTAGTCCCATCACACACACAGAGCTATATTTTGTTCCCAGAAGCACCTATAGGACTTGAAGTGTGTTAGTCCCATCACACACACAGAGCTATATTTTGTTCCCAGAAGCACCTATAGGACTTGAAGTGTGTTAGTCCCATCACACACACAGAGCTATAATTTGTTCCCAGAAGCACCTATAGGACTTGAAGTGTGTTAGTCCCATCACACACACAGAGCTATATTTTGTTCCCAGAAGCACCTATAGGACTTGAAGTGTGTTAGTCCCATCACACACACAGAGCTATATTTTGTTCCCAGAAGCACCTATAGGACTTGAAGTGTGTTAGTCCCATCACACAGACCTTTATTTTCTTCCCAGAAGCACCTATAGGACTTGAAGTGTGTTAGTCCCATCACACACACAGAGCTATATTTTGTTCCCAGAAGCACCTATAGGACTTGAAGTGTGTTAGTCCCATCACACACACAGAGCTATATTTTGTTCCCAGAAGCACCTATAGGACTTGAAGTGTGTTAGTCCCATCACACACACAGAGCTATATTTTGTTCCCAGAAGCACCTATAGGACTTGAAGTGTGTTAGTCCCATCACACACACAGAGCTATATTTTGTTCCCAGAAGCACCTATAGGACTTGAAGTGTGTTAGTCCCATCACACACACAGACCTTTATTTTCTTCCCAGAAGCACCTATAGGACTTGAAGTGTGTTAGTCCCATCACACACACAGAGCTATATTTTGTTCCCAGAAGCACCTATAGGACTTGAAGTGTGTTAGTCCCATCACACACACAGAGCTATATTTTGTTCCCAGAAGCACCTATAGGACTTGAAGTGTGTTAGTCCCATCACACAGACCTTTATTTTCTTCCCAGAAGCACCTATAGGACTTGAAGTGTGTTAGTCCCATCACACACACAGAGCTATATTTTGTTCCCAGAAGCACCTATAGGACTTGAAGTGTGTTAGTCCCATCACACACACAGAGCTATATTTTGTTCCCAGAAGCACCTATAGGACTTGAAGTGTGTTAGTCCCATCACACACACAGAGCTATATTTTGTTCCCAGAAGCACCTATAGGACTTGAAGTGTGTTAGTCCCATCACACACACAGAGCTATATTTTGTTCCCAGAAGCACCTATAGGACTTGAAGTGTGTTAGTCCCATCACACACACAGAGCTATATTTTGTTCCCAGAAGCACCTATAGGACTTGAAGTGTGTTAGTCCCATCACACACACAGACCTTTATTTTCTTCCCAGAAGCACCTATAGGACTTGAAGTGTGTTAGTCCCATCACACACACAGAGCTATATTTTGTTCCCAGAAGCACCTATAGGACTTGAAGTGTGTTAGTCCCATCACACACACAGAGCTATATTTTGTTCCCAGAAGCACCTATAGGACTTGAAGTGTGTTAGTCCCATCACACACACAGAGCTATATTTTGTTCCCAGAAGCACCTATAGGACTTGAAGTGTGTTAGTCCCATCACACAGACCTTTATTTTCTTCCCAGAAGCACCTATAGGACTTGAAGTGTGTTAGTCCCATCACACACACAGAGCTATATTTTGTTCCCAGAAGCACCTATAGGACTTGAAGTGTGTTAGTCCCATCACACACACAGAGCTATATTTTGTTCCCAGAAGCACCTATAGGACTTGAAGTGTGTTAGTCCCATCACACAGACCTTTATTTCCTTCCCAGAAGCACCTATAGGACTTGAAGTGTGTTAGTCCCATCACACAGAGCTCCTCTATTTTCTTTGCAGAAGCACCCATAGGACTTCTAGTGTGTTAGTGGCATCACACAGAGCTCCTATATATTCTTCTCAGCAGCACCCACAGGACTTCTAGTGTGTTAGTGGCATCACACAGAGCTCCTCTATTTTCTTTGCAGAAGCACCCACAGGACTTCTAGTGTGTTAGTGGCATCACACAGAGCTCCTCTATTTTTTTTGCAGAAGCACCCACAGGACTTCTAGTGTGTTAGTGGCATCACACAGAGCTCCTCTATTTTCTTTGCAGAAGCACCCATAGGACTTCTAGTCTGTTAGTGGCATCACACAGAGCTCCTCTATTTTCTTTGCAGAAGCACCCACAGGACTTCTAGTGTGTTAGTGGCATCACACAGAGCTCCTCTATTTTCTTTGCAGAAGCACCCACAGGACTTCTAGTGTGTTAGTGGCATCACACAGAGCTCCTCTATTTTCTTTGCAGAAGCACCCACAGGACTTCTAGTGTGTTAGTGGCATCACACAGAGCTCCTCTATTTTCTTTGCAGAAGCACCCATAGGACTTCTAGTGTGTTAGTGGCATCACACAGAGCTCCTCTATTTTCTTTGCAGAAGCACCCACAGGACTTCTAGTGTGTTAGTGGCATCACACAGAGCTCCTCTATTTTCTTTGCAGAAGCACCCATAGGACTTCTAGTGTGTTAGTGGCATCACACAGAGCTCCTCTATTTTCTTTGCAGAAGCACCCACAGGACTTCTAGTGTGTTAGTGGCATCACACAGAGCTCCTATATATTCTTCTCAGCAGCACCCACAGGACTTCTAGTGTGTTAGTGGCATCACACAGAGCTCCTCTATTTTCTTTGCAGAAGCACCCACAGGACTTCTAGTGTGTTAGTGGCATCACACAGAGCTCCTCTATTTTCTTTGCAGAAGCACCCACAGGACTTCTAGTGTGTTAGTGGCATCACACAGAGCTCCTCTATTTTCTTTGCAGAAGCACCCATAGGACTTCTAGTCTGTTAGTGGCATCACACAGAGCTCCTCTATTTTCTTTGCAGAAGCACCCACAGGACTTCTAGTGTGTTAGTGGCATCACACAGAGCTCCTCTATTTTCTTTGCAGAAGCACCCACAGGACTTCTAGTGTGTTAGTGGCATCACACAGAGCTCCTCTATTTTCTTTGCAGAAGCACCCACAGGACTTCTAGTGTGTTAGTGGCATCACACAGAGCTCCTCTATTTTCTTTGCAGAAGCACCCATAGGACTTCTAGTGTGTTAGTGGCATCACACAGAGCTCCTCTATTTTCTTTGCAGAAGCACCCACAGGACTTCTAGTGTGTTAGTGGCATCACACAGAGCTCCTCTATTTTCTTTGCAGAAGCACCCACAGGACTTCTAGTGTGTTAGTGGCATCACACAGAGCTCCTATATTTTCTTTGCAGAAGCACCCATAGGACTTCTAGTGTGTTAGTGGCATCACACAGAGCTCCTATATTTTCTTCTCAGCAGCACCCACAGGACTTCTAGTGTGTTAGTGGCATCACACAGAGCTCCTCTATTTTCTTTGCAGAAGCACCCATAGGACTTCTAGTGTGTTAGTGGCATCACACAGAGCTCCTATATATTCTTCTCAGCAGCACCCACAGGACTACCGACTACAATGGCTGGAAGACCGCCAAGGGGAGGCAGAGCGTGCAGAGCCAAGAACACAGGGCAGGCAGGCTCTGTTTCTAGTGGACGTGGCCGTGGACGTGGACGTGGTCGTGCATCGTCATCAGCACGTGGCCATGGGACACGCGCGTCTTTGTTTTCGGCAGCTGGACATGTGGAGCCGCATCATGCTGAAGGCTTGGTAGAATGGATGACCAAGCCCTCCTCATCCTCCTCATCCTCTCTCACCCAGGCTCAGGGTACTGACAGAGCATCATCAGCCACCCCTTCCCTAGACCCACCATGTCCTCCTGAGGAGTCCCCCGAACTCTTTGAGCACAGTGTTGGGTACATGCTCCAGGAGGATGCCCAACGATTCGAAGGCTCGGATGACGATACCCAGCTTGAGGAATCTGGCAGTACTGTTCCACCAGCTGCAGCTTACTGCCAGGTTTGCTCTAGTGGTGAAGAGGGAGGGGATGATGAGGTCACTGACTCCACGTGGGTGCCTCAAGGGAGAGAGGATGAGGAGGAGGACGAGGAGGAGGAGGATGCGGCGTCACATGTCCAACGAGGCAGGATGCCCCCTGGAGGCCAGGTAGAGGCCAGCACAGCAACTGTACAACACCGCAGAGCTCCGCCTGTGCAGGGCGCTGCCTCTGCACGTTATCAGAAAAGTTCTTTGGTGTGGGCCTTTTTTGAGACGAGTGCAGCAGATCGCACCACTGCTATTTGCAATATTTGTCTCAAGCGTATCTCGCGTGGCCAAAACATCAGCCGCTTGGGCACCACAAGCATGACCAGACATATGGCGACCTGCCATGCAGCTCGTTGGCAGGCACACATAAAAGACCCACACCAAAGAACTAAGCGGACCTCTCCTTGCTCCTCCTCAGCTGGGATCTCCATCCCCACTACACCTTCAGTCCTCTCTGAAAGCTGCTCTGAGAGGACTGAAGGTGTAGAATTAGGTGTGTCACAACCAAGTACTTGCAGTACACCGACGTCCGATTGCAGCAGGCAAATTTCCCTGCCCCAGCTGCTGGACCGTAGAAAGAAGTACACTCCCAGCCATCCACATGCCCAGCGGTTGAATGCTAGCCTGGCTAAATTGCTAGCACTTCAACTGCTGCCTTTTCAGTTGGTAGACTCGGCCCCCTTCCGTGAGTTTGTTCAATGTGCGGTTCCTCAGTGGCAGGTTCCCAAACGCCACTTTTTCTCGCGGAAGGCGATTCCGTCTCTCTACCGGCATGTGGAGGGCAATGTCCATGCCTCGCTGGACAGGGCGGTCAGCGGTAAGGTGCATATTACCGCTGACTCATGGTCCAGCAGGCATGGACAGGGAAGGTACCTTTCTTTCACGGCCCATTGGGTCACTCTATTGGCAGCTGGGAGGGATGCAGGACAAGGTGCAGTAGTGTTGGAGGTTGTTCCGCCACCACGCCTCCAAAACGCGACTACTGCTACTGGTTGTGACACACCTCTCTCCTCCACCCCCTCCTCTTCTTCTTCCTCCAGTGCTCTGTCCTTGGAACCAGCGGTGCTCCGTAGGCGTACAAGGGGCTACGCAAGTACGCAGGCAAAAAGATGCCATGCCGTGCTTGCGCTGGTGTGTTTGGGGGACAGGAGCCACACTGGGCCAGAGGTTCTGGCAGCTCTGCAGGGGCAGGCCGAGAGGTGGTTGACGCCACGTCAGCTTAAGCCAGGAATGGTCGTTTCTGACAATGGCACCAACCTCCTCTCCGCCCTGCGACAGGGGCAGCTCACCCATGTGCCCTGCATGGCTCACGTCCTCAACCTGGTGGTGCAGCGGTTCTTGGGCAGGTTCCCAGGCTTACAGGATGTCCTGAGGCAGGCCAGGAAAGTCTGTGTGCATTTCCGCCGATCTTATAATGCCAGTGCTCGGCTGACTGAGCTGCAAAAGGAGCTGAACCTGCCCAAGAACCGCCTAATATGTGACATGCCCACCAGGTGGAACTCAACGTTGGCCATGCTGCAGCGACTGCACACGCAGCAGAGGGCCATCAATGAGTACCTTTGCGACTACGGCACCAGGACAGGGTCAGGGGAGCTTGGTTTTTTTTCCCCACGTCAGTGGGGCATGATCAGGGATGCATGCACTGTCCTCTCACCATTTGAGGAGGCCACGAGGATGGTGAGCAGTGACAGTGCATGCATCAGTGACACTGTCCCTCTTGTCCACCTGTTGGAGCATACGCTGCGCGGGATAATGGACAGGGCACTTGAGGCAGAACAGAGGCAGGAAGAGGAGGACTTCCTTGCCTCTCAAGGCCCCCTTTATCCGGACAGTGTTCCTTCTGTCCCACCCATCACACAGGAAGAGGATGAGGAGGAGGAGGAGGAGGAGGAGGAGGAGGATTGTGTGAGCATGGAGGTGGAGCCTGGCACTCAGCATCAGCAGCAGCAGTCTTTTAGGGATGATGTACAGTCCCAACAAACCAGTGGACTTGTACGTGGCTGGGAGGAGGTGGCTGGCGATCATGTCATCCTCAGTGACCCAGAAGACTCCGGACCGAATGCCTCAGCTAACCTACGCTGCATGGCCTCCCTGATCCTGCAAAGCCTGCGGAAGGATCCTCGTGTTCTTCGGATCAAGGAGAGGGACCATTACTGGCTGGCCACTCTCCTTGATCCGCGGTACAAGGGTAAGGTTGCGGACCTTATCTTGCCGTCGCAGAGGGAGCAGAGGATGAGACATCTCAGGGAGGCCTTGCAGAAAGGTCTGTGCAACGCGTTCCCAGAAACTGGGAGGCTACAAACTCCTGGTCCTGGGCGACGAGTTGCTGAGGCTTCGGTCAGTGGCAGAAGGAGCGGTGGGGAAGGTGGACGTCTGACCGATGCGTTCAGACAATTTTTTAGTCCGCAGCCCCAAGGTATGATCGGTTCCAGCAACCATCGCCAGCGTCTGATATACATGGTGCAGGAATACCTTGGGGCAAGGTCAGACTTGGACACCTTTCCCACCGAAAATCCTCTGGCTTACTGGGTCCTGAGGATGGATCACTGGCCAGAGCTTGCACAGTATGCAATTGAGCTACTGGCCTGTCCTGCCTCCAGCGTTCTTTCCGAACGCACATTCAGTGCTGCTGGAGGATTTGTGACTGATCATAGGGTGCGCCTGTCCACCGCCTCGGTTGATCGACTGACATTCATCAAAATGAATCAGTCTTGGATCACCACCAGCTACCAGGCACCTGAGGCGGATATAACCGAATAATTTTTAATGTCACATCCCTTCAAGACTGCCTATGCTGATGCTGAGTGACTGTCCTCTTATGTTCACTGACTATCCTCTTCCTCCTCCTCAATGATCCATGCCACCACACCAGTGCCTAAGGCACAATTTTTCAGCCCCTGTTTAACAGGGGCGTGTACTTACAATTTTTTAAAAAAATGCTTCGCAACACGTGTGACTGCTGTGCTCCAAGTACAGTATCTGTGAGGGCCGGGTTGCAGTGTTGTGGCACCAGCACCAGTGCCTAAGGCACAATTTTTCAGCCCCTGTTTAACAGGGGCGGGTACTTACAATTTTTTAAAAAATGCTTCGCAACACGTGTGACTGCTGTGCTCCAAGTACAGTATCTGTGAGGGCCGGGTTGCAGTGTTGTGGCACCAGCACCAGTGCCTAAGGCACAATTTTTCAGCCCCTGTTTAACAGGGGCGTGTACTTACAATTTTTTAAAAAAATGCTTCGCAACACGTGTGACTGCTGTGCTCCAAGTACAGTATCTGTGAGGGCTGGGTTGCAGTGTTGTGGCACCAGCACCAGTGCCTAAGGCACAATTTTTCAGCCCCTGTTTAACAGGGGCGTGTACTTACAATTTTTTAAAAAAATGCTTCGCAACACGTGTGACTGCTGTGCTCCAAGTACAGTATCTGTGAGGGCCGAGTTGCAGTGTTGTGGCACCAGCACCAGTGCCTAAGGCACAATTTTTCAGCCCCTGTTTAACAGGGGCGTGTACTTACAATTTTTTTAAAAAAATGCTTCGCAACACGTGTGACTGCTGTGCTCCAAGTACAGTCTCTGTGAGGGGTTGCAGTGTTGTGGCACCAGCACCAGTGCCTAAGGCACAATTTTTCAGCCCCTGTTTAACAGGGGCGGGTAATTACAAATCTTGATCTAATAGTTCACAGCAGGGCCCATTCCTGCGCCCACCAAGAGTAACTATGAGGGCCTGCAGTCTTGTGGCAACACCGTCCACCACCACCGCCAAAGGCCCAATTTTTCTGCCCTGTTCATCAGGTGCTTGCAATTACAAATCTTGATCTAATAACTCACAGCAGGGCCCATTCCTGCGCCCACCAAGAGTCACTGTGAGGGCTTACAGTCTTGTGGCAACACCGTCCACCACCACCACCACCAAAGGCCCAATTTTTCTGCCCTGTTCAACAGGTGCATGCAATTAGAAATCTTGATCTAATAACTCACAGCAGGGCCCATTCCTGTGCCCACCAGTCTTGTGGCTACACCAACATCTAATAGGGCAAATTTCTGCAGAGTATATACGGCAGGCCCCTACTTTCAAACATCCAACTTACAAACGAATCCTACTTGCAAACGGAAATAGAAAACAGGAAGTGAGAGGAAATCTACCCCTAGGAAGGGAAATTCTATCATGTTAGATTTAATTTGGGAAAAAGGTATCTCCTCTCTACTGATGCTTTATCACCAATCCTTGTTTCAATTAAAACCCCACTTTTCCAAAAACATTTGTCATTGGGACGGAAAGTGAGGTGACATGTTCTGAACAGATGTGCAAAGACAGCAAATGTTACAGGGGTGATAACCCCTCCCTATGTTCTCCAAAAAGCATAAAAATAGATTTTTTTTGGGATGGAGCTACACTTCATAATGTACCTGTTCAGATTCTACTTAAGAACAAACCTAAAGCCGCAAGTGGTTTTAAATGGCTTCTTTTTTTTCCTTTACAAATGTCATTTTGTGCAAGGACAGTTCTAAACACGGGAAACACATGCCACTTCACAGGCATACTTTGGACACCCCCCAGGTACCATATTTAAAGGAAAATGTCACTTTTTTTTTTTCACTTTATGCATCATTAAAATGACTGCTCCCGAAAAAACGTTAGTTTTTAAAAGTTCTTTTTGCATTGATATATGTCCCCTGGGGCAGGACCCGGGTCCCCAAACCTGTTTTATGACATTAACATGCATATTGGCCGTTGTAATTAGCACTTTTGATTTCGAACGTTCGCGTCCATTATAACGTATAGGGTTCGAAAATTCGCGCGAACTTTCGGTCGGTTCGAAGGTTCTGGTGCGAACCGAACCCGGGGGTGTTCGGCTCATCCCTAATACTAGATGTATCACCATCCTAGTGTAGAGCAGGCTGATATGTAAATTTGGTTTGGCTTACCTGTAATCAGAGGTTGATTATTTAGGGCTGCTCAGTGTTTCACAGACTGATGCTCTGTTACTTCCCCCTGTTTTCTAGAGGATCCAAGAATCATAGTAGGAGGAAGGACAGGGCATGCAGCCTGAATATTTATGGAACTCTAGCCAATCCCTGGGGAGGTGTGCCCAGTATGTGGCTGGGGAGCCATAAATAGTCTGAGGCCCAGGCACCAGTGTGCAGTGTTCCTAGTTCCAGACCTGCGGAAGGAGACCTATGTGAGGGGGCTCTGCCTATTGGTGCAGGAGCCTAGAGGAAGTCTTGAGGAAGACATTTAGATCCCAGTTAGGCTTTCAAATCCGTGCCTGGGGATCTAATTGAGTCTGGCGAAGCTCACTGGAGAGAGCCAGGAGGTCCAGTCCAGTTGCCCTATGGTGAATCTACATCTTCATCATTAGAAAGAGCCTGGTGGATATTGGCAGGATGCAACAGATGATCGTGTGGGTAGATGACCCCAGTGCTGAAGAATAGTGACTGTGTGTGGCTTTTAACTCTAGAAGGAGTACAGGTGACCAACAGCATAAGAGACCCAGTGGGATATTCAGTTTGAGCAGTGCAGCCAGCAGTTTGTGCAGTCCAGCCAGAAGTTTTGCAGTTCATTGGGGTGAAAGTGTGCTGAAAATGCAGTGTGCCAGGCTGTGTGTGCTCTAAAGGGGAAGTAGGACCAAATTCTCCAGTGGCTCCTACGGGGGGGGGGGGGGGGGGGGGGGTGAGCTATATGTATAGAAATCACAAGAAATCTTATGATTTCTCTGCACACCTGAAGATGACACACCTCGCTCACTCAGCACTTACTTGCCCACCTTGATATATTTCAAAGAATTTATTAGCCTAAGTATAGCCTAAAAGAAGAGAGGATTAGCAGGTGTACTTATACAAACAATCAGTATGATAATAAGGTTACTCTGAGATATATGGTTAAACACATGCAGTATTCTGACCATTAGTAAGGCCGGCCCTAGACGGTTCGAAACGCGGCCGGTTCAGCAGGAACCAGACAGAATTTGAACCATGTCTGGGCAGGCTGAATGTACCAAGTTGATCGAATGATCAACTTCGGTACAACCAGCCTGCTGGATATACTTGCAATTATGGCTAGCAGCTGCTATAGCTACTAGCAATAATCACTGTCTTCTGAGACAGTCCCTCTTTTCCTTCCTTACAAGTGGTGGGAGTGCTCTGTAGTAAAGTCTGATCTCGCCAGGCATACAAATCACACCTCACACAAGGGAGAAAATTCCTATTTTTGAGACCAAGTCCTGTGCAATGAGCAATCTCTCTGAGGTCTCAACTGATTGCAATCCGCTGTGGCAAGGTTCAATTCAGCCAGCAGCCCAGTCTCTTCGTCCAGCCTGCGGTCCAGTCTCTTTTTATCACCCCATCTCCTTTAAAGTGGTTGTAAACCTCAGTCATGAAATCTGAACAAAGCACATTTCTGTAGTGTTTACTTATCTCTCTCCAAGCTCTAAGTGTTGTTTCTCTCTGGTGCTTCGTTCCTCTGTTATCAGCATGAGTCACTTCTGAGAAGTTTTCCCGACACATGGGGGAGAAAGCTCAGAATACAGCTTATCTACTCAGAACACAGCTTTGCATGTTTCTTCGTTCCTGTGCAGCCCTCCACCCCCTCCTCTCTGCTCCTCACAGATGCAGAAGAATTTTATCACAATTCTGCACTTTAAATTTTTTTTTAGAAAAGAGAAGGCTACATATAAACAAGTAAAACTTATGTAGGAGGATTTGTTTTTAATTTCTGCGTTTCACCTGAGGCTATTCACTTCACTGGGTATATAAGAGGGTTTACAATCATTGTAAGTCTGGCCTCTCTCTTCCACTCAGCAGCCTGCAAACCCCTTCTCTCATTGCTTTGTTGCAGCAGCCAATTACCATCCTTCCAGGTTTGATCAAGACCCAGCTAAGATGGCTGCCCTCTGCACTAGAGACACTGCATAGACAAGTATTGCAAAGTGGTCTCCTTAAAGATGGCTGCTGCACTTCTGCATTAATGAAACTTCAGTTTAAACCTATCCACACTGTAGAAGGGTAATTACGCAGTAACAAAGGAAGAGGTTCTGCAGCAATTATCAGCTACAGTTCAGGTTACATATACGCAAAGAGCCTCCCAACTCCCAAGAGCCAGTCCACTTCTTGCTCCAGGGGTGAGGGCTCTTGAGAAGAATACTGAGGCTGGGTGCTGAGATGTTGTTGACCTCTCCCACCCACCAAAGATCTGCCTGTATTGAACCATAGAGATCTAGGGTCTACATCATTAAATATGGCTGCTGTACTTCTGCATTAATGAATATTCAGCTTAACCATGTCCACACTACAGAAGGGTAATTCAGCAGTAACAAAGGAAGAGGTTCTGTAGAAGTTTTCAGCTACAGTCCAGGTTACATAAAAACAACCCCTCCCATGAGCCAGCCCATTTCTTGCACCAGGGGTGATGGCTCTTGAGAATGAATACTGAGGCCGGATGCTGTGATGTTGTTGACCTCTACCACCCACCATGATCTGACTGCATCGAACCATAGAGACCTAGTGACGACATCATTAGATCTTAAAAAACTATACAATAAAAAAGGAAAAGGCTTTCAAATTAATTACATTTTTCCTTAGCATGTTGATGAGGGGTTTGAAGGAACATTTTAAACTTAATCTTAGATGCTATTTTTTACCGCCAATTTTACTTTTTTTAATTTTTGTTTTTTTGTTTTTTTAATAAGTAATGCAACAAAATTAAGATTGGATGAAAACTTTAATGCAGTTTATCACTTTTGGTAGTTAAATTGTGCTGTTTTATAGAGATCTATACATCAGACTAAAAAGATGGACAACTAAAGAGTTATTGGTTCTAAATGAAGGACAGATGGGCACCTTTCCAGCTCTTTCCGTCCTCCATTCTTCCCACAGTTTGTTTCATTCTGTCTTTTCCTTTTCTCGTCTCCCGTCACAGTTTTCGTCTCTTCTCCATCTCCAGTCTGTCACCCCCTCCTTCCATCTATTTTCCAGAAACCCCTCTCCTCTCTGGCCTCCAATCAGTCTAGCACCCCTCAAAGAATAAACACCTACACAGACATTGTATAGAGCAGTACCATGGGCCACAAGAAGGGCCACTTAGCTCAGACTAAACATCTATCTGGTAGACACTCCTCTGTCTTTGACAGCTCTGAAGATGCAACAATTTGGCCGTGAGTGTCCCGTTTATGAAATGGAAACCATAAGTTTCCTATCAAGCGTTTTCCAGCAACCGTCAGACATCTCCCCCATCCTGAACGCCAGGGCGGCCCGTGGGTATAATACAACATGTTGTGTTAAGCAAATTGCGTTTTGACTTTTAATATGACTCAGTGCGTGTCACATCTGCCTTGTGTCTCACCGAGCGTGTGGCTGTTCAGTGTCAGCGCTTGTCACTTGTCACAACTCTGGAATGTAAGCGTTCTCTAAAACTTGCCTGTCCTTGGGAGAGGTAAAGTACCCTTCACCTTCCGAGAGTGCACAGATAACCCCTTCCACACTGACCTGCACATTAAAGGAAAACCACAACAATTAGAACAATTTTACAGGTTTATAAAATTATTTTTTATATCACTTTTAAAATAATATACAGTTCATATCATTTTATTATTTACAAACAAACATTCAAACAGGCGCATTATTACTGCCCCTTGACCACCCACTTACAATTTTACATGGTGGCTACTTTGAGCAGTATACATGGTCATGATGCAAAGTTTATCAGTATATCATGTTTGGCAGGTGGTTCCAGCTACCAAACGAGTCCATTGATGCCAATGAGACTGCATGCCAAATGCTTGCCCCATGGATGAGGCATGGTATTTCAATGTAAAATCCCCCTTGGGATTAAAAAAAGAAAAAAAAAAAAAGAAAAGGAAGTGGCAGTACCACTTCCTAAACCACTATGGACCGGCTCTGACCCGCCTCCGAAAAACTATCCCTAAAGCGGAACTCCAGTCTTTTTTTTTGTGTGTGTGTAAAAAACACCCCATGATAGTCACCGTTTATCTGATTTAAAGTGGTGTTGCCACCAAAAAAAAAAAAATTTGCTTAACCACTTCAATACCGCCCACTGTCATATGACGCCCACAAGGTGGATCTCCCATCCTGGGTGGGCGTCATATGACGTCCTCGGATTCCCGGCCGCCTGGGGGCGCGCGCGCGCGCCGCCGGCATCGCTCGGGACCCGGTGCGAGTCCCCGGCGGCCACGATGTCCGCCGGGCACCCGCGATTGCCCGTTAAAACAACGGAACCGTGCGGGACCGTGGAGCTGTGTGTGTAAACACACAGCTCCACGTCCTGTCAGCGGAGAGGAGACCAATCATGTGATCCCAGTACGGAGGAACACATGATCGGTCTTCTCCCCTTGAGTCCCCTCCCCCCACAGTTAGAATCACTTCTATAGGGAACACATTAACCCCTACAGCGCCCCCTAGTGTTAACCCCTTCCCTGCCAGTCACATTTACACAGTAATCAATGCAATTTTATAGCAACGATCGCTGTGTAAATGTGAATGGTTCCAAAAATGTGTCAAACGTGTCCGAAGTGTCCGCCACAATGTCGCAGTCACGAAAAAAAATCGCAGATCGCCGCCATTACTAGTAAAAAAAAAAAAAAAAAAAAATTCAATAAATCTATCCCCTATTTTGTAGACGCTATAACTTTTGCGCAAACCGATCTATGTACGGTTATTGCGATTTTTTTACCAAAAATATGTAGAAGAATACGTATCGGCCTAAACTGAGGAAAAAAATAGTTTTTTTTTAAAAAAAAATGGGATATTTATTATAGCAAAAAGTAAAAAATATTGTGTTTTTTTCAAAATTGTCGCTCTTCTTTTGTTTATAGCACAAAAAATAAAAACCGCAGAGGTAATCAAATACCACCAAAAGAAAGCTCTATTTGTGGGAAAAAAAGGACATCAATTTTGTTTGGGTGTAACGTTGCACGACCGCGCAATTATTAGTTAAAGCGACGCAGTGCCGAATCGCAAAAAGTGCTCTGGTAAGGAAGGGTAAAAAAATGGCCCGGTGCTGAAGCGGTTAGAAAATCATAAAAAAAAAAAAAAAAAAATAATTGGAAAAAAAAAATGTTTTTACTCACCTCTAAATGCCTGTTGCTAGGGGGTCCCTCGTAGTCTGCCACCTTCAGTGCCCGGGCACTGATATCACTTCCCCTCGGCGCTGCACAGTCATCTGGGACCTGTCACGTGTCCCAGATGACTGAGCATCGTATCACGGCGCACGGCGCTGCTCGCGCATGTGCAGTGGGTGCCCACAGTAAGGATGACGGCGCTGCGAGCGGAGCGGGGAACGAGGGGGGGCTTCGTTCCCCCGCATCGCTGGACCCTGGGACAGGTAAGTGTCCGATTATTAAAAGTCAGCAGCTGCAGTATTTGTAGCTGCTGACTTTTAAAAAAAAAATTTTAGTGGGCACTCCTCTTTAATCTGGCATATGCTGTACATGTAATCTTGTCTGTTATTTAGTTATTACATTTACTCACTGTAGCCTCTGTGACATGCCAGCTCCCATCTTCGTTATGGGCATCTGAAGCCCGATAGGGGATTCTTCCAGGATATGGTGCTGCTGGATACCCAGCATGCATCTCCCGATCTCGTGCCTGCGCACTGTGTACAAAGCGTGGGACACTAATTGTATTGCAGGTTGCCATAGCAATGGCGGAAGTTCCCGCCCCGTTATGGCAACCTGTCAATCAATATAGAAAACCCGGAAGAAAGCTAGCATACCTGGTATTGTTGACACTTATATCCCAGGAGCCAATGGGCAGCAGGATATGACATACCTAGGTGGTATGTCAAGGTAAAACAGAAATGGAGATCTATGGTGACAGCAGGGTAATTGGGATTATAGCGGTGCCCAAAATAATAAAGAATACATAAGTTATATAAAAATAGAAATGTATTACATAAAACAACAACAAATATAAGGTTCAGTAAAAATTGGCAGAGCATGATACAAATCATGTTTATGGTCACTGATATCCGTATATTGTGGGTAATTAGTACTTGATGTAATATCCCAACATGTTTCGCCAACAATGGCGTCCTCAGGAGATTTTTACGGACCACCAATATTCCATATAGCCCAAGGGAGCATCAGAGGAAAACACTGAGCAAGTCCACAGAATTGGGAAGGGGAGGCAATGTGTGATCACAAAGGATATATAGGGACGAGGAAAACTCTACTATAAACATAGATAAGTGCAGGGTGGCGCCAGCAGATAACAGCAATCATGCAATGTGGAGCTATCACATAATGACCACTCGTGTTGTGCAATACATAAAGACAATGGTCGCCCCTGCCCTTTAGGCTACAGTTTATATGCTTTGGAAAACCAACATTCCAAACATTCATTGTATTGCGATCAGCCATGGCGGGGGGGCCAAAGATCAAAAATAGGGTGGAACTCCGCTTTAAAGCTAAACTTCAAGGAAAGATGTAGGCAGGTGCAGTCTATATTCTCCACTGCAGGTGGCGCTCGACCATTGCAGCAATGCAGATGGGGGAGGAAGTTGCGAGGAACTTGGTTCCTCTATGATTTCCTCTGTCACAAGTAGACAGTTGTCTGATTGGATGCCGGCACCCCATGTGACTTTGGTGGCCATCTTGGGTTATGACAGCCCATTTAGGGCCCTGGATCCCTGGCTTGTGAGTGGCTAGCATGGTGACAGGAAACTTGTCTGTCAGGGACAGTACTTAGAGTTGGGGAACGGTTCCGGAGGAGTAGGGTAAGTGCAGGCACTATACCAACCTCTCCTACGAAGCCCACCTCCTTGGGTTTGAACCGGTTAGGTCACATTACTCTCCTCGTGGCAGACGCTTTCAGCATCTCCAGGTCTTTAGACTACTGATCCACAGTTGTAAGTGGCTCCGGACAGGTTGCCTCTCTGCTGGGCCTGATTGTACTTACTGAACTTTTCTACAATACATTTCTATTGCCGAATTTTGATTCACTGCCTGCTGCATCACGCTGCACCTAGCCCACAAACAGCTAAATACACAGCTGAAATACAGCTATAGGAACTATGGGGTTTAAGCTGTAGAAGGATTTGCATTTTTGTCCATCCAGTCCTGAGATTTACACAGCTCTGATAGACAGCACCATAAGCCTAGTGGCATGACCTTTCATGACCGCAATGAAGCATTAAAGCCAGGTCACCTTCCTACTTCTAGACTGTGATTGGACAGTAAAGAACCAGCAGCAGCCCATCCTCTGTCCCTCTGCTCTCTCCAACCACCAGGGTTGGTAACTGTCAGTAAATCTACAGGCAGTTTGTAAAAATCAATGATTTTTTACAACTGTCTGTGAATATCAGGGTCAGATAATTTGTCATTAGACATGTGCAATTCGTTTAGTTACGAATTCGTTTTCCGTTCAAATTCGTTATATTCGTTCATTCGTTATCGTACGAATGAACGAATGGTTTACTAAAAATTCTGACGAATAACGAACTATCGAAAAGAACGAATATGAAAAACAACGAAAATACGAAATAATTAAATTAGAAACCACGAAACTACGAAAGAATGAAAATCCGAAAAACGAAAACAGAAACAACGAAAATACCGAACAAAGATTCAAAATAACGAAAATCAAAATGAACGAAAAAAATCGAAATTACGAATATTCGGAAAAAGGAAATCAAAACAACGAAAATACGAAATAACAAAAATTCTGCTGATCGAGAATTCGAAAGAACGAATGTTAGTTCTGATTCTGAAATATTCCATCCAGAGTCCAGATAGGGTGTGGTTGGGTCGGAGGCACTATGTTTTGGTGGATTTTTGAGTTAAGTTCTGACTTGTGAGAGAGAAATTCTTTGTTTCTTAAACATATAAATAACATACACATTACGTAAAATTATGAATTATGCTCCGATTACGAATCTACGAAAACAATGTTACGAAAGTACGAATAAATCAATCTTACGAAAGTACGAATAAATCAATCTTACGAAAGTACGAATGTAACTAAATCTACGAAAATACGAATTTCGAATCAACGAAAATTAGATTAACGGAAATACGAATCTTTTTAAATCAACGAAAATATAGCTCTTCCGAAAATACGAATGCGTCCGAATACGAAATATAACAAAAATCCGAATTTCGAATAAACGAAAATTAGACTAACGGAAAAACGAATCAACGAAAAAATAACTCTTACGAAAAGAGTCCGAATACGAACACCGACGACTTACGAAATTACGAATCGTTACGAATCAACGGAAACGGACAGAAACGAAACAAAACTAAACAAATTTTTCTATTGTGCACATGTCTAATTGTCATGCTGTGTCGACTTTTTAAGTGTAGACCAGGCAAATTACTTGATATGGGTATTGTCAGTGTTTCCATATTGTGTTTAAATATCAATTGTCTTTTTTTTTAATAGAAGTTCTGGAATTTTTCAGGTTGTCAGTAAAAAATGTGCCCGCCGGTACATTTTCCATGTTGTGTCAGTAAAAATCCTGCGGGAGGTTGGCAACACTGCCCCCTATTAAAATGCTATTGTTCAGCACATGCGCATGCAACCCACCTGGATTGATCCTTATTACTGCCCCTCCCCCAGTCTGCAATGTACTGTACAGAGGATAGCAGGGAGTTGAGATCAAGTCAGATTTGGTTACTTACGGACTAAATGTATTTCAAAATACTTAAATATACTTTTACATTGCATTTAAATTAGGGTTGTCCCGATACCACTTTTTTAAGACCGAGTACCGATACTTTTTTCAAGTACTCGCTAATACCGATTACCGATACTTTTTTTTATTGTCATGTGCACTAATGGCACTAATATGCAGCACTGGTAATGTGGACTGTGTCAGTGTTTTTTATTTATTTTTTAACAATTTCATATTTTTAAAAAAAAATTCTTTTTTTACAATGGTTTCTTTTTTTTTGGGGGGGGGGGGAGTGGATCACAATGGGGCTCAGGTAAATATTAGGGGAGGCTAGGGGGATACATGAAGGTAAGAAACCTTGAGCCTTTAGAGCCGCTTTAATTGAAAATTGATTTTATAAATGTAAAAGGCTGCTAGGTTCTAAATTACATTTTTGGCCTCTTTGTAGCCAGGGAGAGCATTTATCATTTGGTTAAAGCGGAGTTCCAGCCACAATAGTTTTTTTTCTTTAAAAGTCAGCAGCTACAAGTACTGTAGCTGCTGACTTTTAATAAGGACACTTACCTGTCCAGGGAGCCCACGATGTCGGCCCCCACGAGGCAGATTCGTCCACCGGCTCAGGTTGAAGCGTCGCTAATCCAGCTAAGGGAAACCGTCAGTGGAGCCTTCAGGCTTTTACAGTTTCCTATGGCGCATACGCGAGTCTCGCGACGCATTGTGAATGACCGGCTCATCTTCTGGGACACACACAGATCCCAGAAGGCAGCGAGGGAGAAGCAGAAAAATGCAGTGACATACTGCGCCACAGCTGGGCTAGGATGGAAGTACACTATGTACTTCTGAGCCCCCGTACACACGGTCGGAAATTCCGACCACAAAATCCGTCTGATTTTTTCCGAAGGATTTTGTCCGACACTGGTGTTGCATACACACGGTCGGACAAAGTTGTCGGAAAATCCGATCATTCTGAACGTGGTGACGTTCGTTGCGTATGACGGAACTACGTAGAGGCTAGTAGCCAATAGCTTTGGTCTTGTAATTTGATCTGAGCATGCGTGGCACTTTGTCCGTCGGAATTCTCTACACACGATCGGAAAATGTCCGATCGGATTTTGTTGTCGGAAAGTTTGAGAGCAGGATCTCAAATTTTTTCCGTCTGAAGTTCCGACGAAAAAAGTCCGATGGAGCCCACACACGGGCGGATTTTCCGACAACATGGTCCGATCGGACATTTTCCGTCGGAATTTCCGACCGTGTGTACGGGGCATAAAAAGGTAAGATAGGAAAAAAAAATTGATATCCAAAAATGATGGGTGGAGGGGTGGTCTTTAGTTTAAGACTCTCTTGTAAAAGTAGGCGGAACTCCGTTTTAAGTCTGTTCTGGGTTCTATTGGTGCAGACTTGATTATTTTCCCCTGTTTTCCCAGAGAGTAATGGGACATAAAGGGTGGAAGAATACAAACCATAGCCTGCAGATTAATGCCTCTTCAGCCAATCCCTGGTCAGTGTGTTGAGTGACCAGCAGGGGGCTGAGAGAGGGATGCCCAGGATTTTAGAGCAAACAATTGTGAATTGTAGATCAATCAATAGGGACTACTATGTACACTCCCTGTCAGGGGCAGCCCCTCTCTCCAGCCACCCTCTCTATGTAGAATCGATAGATTCATGCATTGCATCAATATATCCATGGCCACCGCCGCCACCCCCTATTCAGGCGTCTGGCCCCTTTTAGGATGCCAGTAGCCTTAATTACAATGGCAGGGGTGTTTTTTGAAGCACCTGATTAGAGCCATAGGCTCTAATAGGCTTCAAAAAAGGTGGACTCGGAGCACAGAGCATTGCACTCGGAGCCCACCCAGATGTGTTAGAAAAGCAAATGAATATTTGCTTTTCTAACACTGAAACGCCTCTCTGCCAATCAGGTAGCCCGGGTCTGATACCCATCACCCGATTGGCTGAAAGGACAGGTGCTGCTATTGGACGCCTAGCAGGAAGCAAGAAGAGACACACAGAGGACACAGCTCGCCGCTGCCTGACCCGCCACCAAGATGGGGTAAGTGTCGTCAGACAGCAGACGGGCAGGGGTCACAGTGGCTGCATTTGATGGGGCACAATGGCTGCATTTGATGGGCACAATGGCAGCATTTGATGGGCACAATGGCCGCATTTGATGGGCACAGTGGCTGCATTTGATTGGCACAGTGGCTGCATTTGATGGCACAGTGGTTGCTATTGATGGGCACAGTGGCTTCATTTGATGGGCACAGTGGCTGAAATTGAAGTGCCCACTGGCTGCATTTGATGGGCACAATGGCAGCATTTGATGGGCACAATGGCCTTATTTGATGGGCACAGTGGCTGCATTTGATGGGCACAGTGGCTGCATTTGATGGCACAGTGGTTGCTATTGATGGGCACAGTGGCTTCATTTGATGGGCACAGTGGCTGAAATTGAAGTGCCCACTGGCTGCATTTGATGGGCACAATGGCAGCATTTGATGGGCACAATGGCCGCATTTGATGGGCACAGTGGCTGCATTTGATGGGCACAGTGGCTGCATTTGATGGCAAAGTGGTTGCTATTGATGGGCACAGTGGCTTCATTTGATGGGCACAGTGGCTGAAATTGAAGTGCCCACTGGCTGCATTTGATGGGCACAGTGTCTGAAATTAATGGCACAGTGGCTGTAATTGATGGCACAGTGGCTGCATTTGATGGGAACAGTGAGGCTGCATTTCATGGTTTTATTTTTCTGATTTTTTAGACCCCCCCAATGGCAGCATTTGATGGGCACAATGGCCGCGTTTGATGGGCACAGTGGCTGCATTTGATGGCACAGTGGTTGCTATTGATGGGCACAGTGGCTTCATTTGATGGGCACAGTGGCTGAAATTGAAGTGCCCACTGGCTGCATTTGATGGGCACAGTGTCTGAAATGAATGGCACAGTGGCTGTAATTGATGGCACAGTGGCTGCATTTGATGGGAACAGTGAGGCTGCATTTCATGGTTTTATTTTTCTGATTTTTTAGACCCCCCCCCCCCCCCTCCTGTACAAACGCCTCAATTTTCTCTCCAGCACTTCCTTTCTCCAGACTGTTCCTCCACCAGCACTTTCCCGGCCTATTTTACAAAAGCAGCTGTTATTGGACCTTCTAAAAAGGCCTGTGTTTTGTTGAAAGATTGCCATTTGCTGACTGCTGATGGTAAACATGGCATATGCAATTATGAGTTTGTACATTTGTGTCAAAATGAAATGTACAAAAAAAAAATTTACAAAATGTAATTCTTTAAAAATAATATACCACGTTGCATAAACAAAAATATACAAAAAGGCATTCTGTACTTAGTTCCAAGTGTTAATTGGCATCAGCAAAAGCAAAAACCTCAATTAGCATACAGAGCTCCTATGGCCCTAGTAATACCCAGTACTTCCAGGTACGAGAGGAACACTTGTAAGAAACTAGTGTGATAGTGTGTCTTGCCTACAGTCAAGCATGGTCATGGTCTGGGGCTGCATGAGTGCTGCCGGCACCGGGGGAGCAGGAGTACAATAGGGAGACAGGGACAGCGTGTTGGCACTCTATATTATAAATGGCAACTGTCTCTGTTTTGCCTGCATCTGGGCACTCAGTCCTGCTGATGCTGTGCCCAGGGTCATGTTCCAGGATCACACTATCAGCCTAATTTGAATTACTGCACATGCGAAGTAACTCAAAAAGGCATCCATTTTTGAGATATTGTGGATATCAAGGCAGCTAGAGGACAGTCCCACATATTTAGAGATGGGGTCTAGATGGGACCATCCAGTAACAGGCATGATGAGCTAGCTCCACATATTTGAGGCAGGGTCTGGGTGGGACCGGCCGGTGAAGTGTACGTGATTTGAGAACATCAACCCAGAAAATGCATGGATTATAGTAATGTTTTAAAACATAAACAATATTATAGTGACTTGGTTTAAACATATTTTATCTTTTCATCTTTTCATCGACAAGAAGTTGTCTGGGGTTAGGCTTTAGCTTGTTACACACAGGCCTCATGTCTGCTGTAATGACTCCACATCACACGGCACCGCAGCTCCAGCTGAGATGGAAGTACACAGCCAGAGATGCTGTGGCTGCATTTAGACTGCCAGTTCTTGTCTTTGTTTATTTGTGTGAGAGACACTTGATAGGAAAGGACCCGGCCATGTTTATAATAGAGGGAAATCCTCTGATATGAAGTCACCAATACAATAATATCGCTTGCCAGGGAGGCCGTTATAGGACTGTACACATGTCAGTGTTCTGGCATTTCAGTCATCTTTATAGGGTCCAATATGTTTGTTTACAAGTAGCTATTGTCTATCAAAGCTCCTGATTGTTTTACCGCTGCAAGTAGCAGCACTTATCCCAATGAGCTGTGTGGAGTGGAGACATAGACTGGAGAGAGCTGAGTACAGGGAGTGGAGACATAGACTGGAGAGGGCTGTGTATAGGGAGTCGGGCATAGACTGGAGAGAGCTGAGTACAGGGAGTGGGGACATTAGACTGGAGAGAGCTGTGTACAGGGAGTGGAGACATAGACTGGAGAGAGCTGTGTATAGGGAGTCGGGCATAGACTGGAGAGAGCTGTGTACAGGGAGTGGAGACATAGACTGGAGAGAGCTGTGTACAGGAAGTGGAGACATAGACTGGAGAGAGCTGTGTACAGGGAGTGGAGACATAGACTGGAGAGAGCTGTGTACAGGGAGTGGAGACACAGACTGGAGAGAGCTGTGTACAGGGAGTGGGAGCATAGACTGGAGAGAGCTGTGTACAGGGAGTGGGGGCATAGACTGGAGAGAGCTGTGTACAGGGAGTGGAGACATAGACTGGAGAGAGCTGTGTACAGGGAGTGGAGACATAGACTGGAGAGAGCTGTGTACAGGGAGTGGAGACACAGACTGGAGAGAGCTGAGTACAGGGAGTGGAGACATAGACTGGAGAGAGCTGTGTACAGGGAGTGGAGACATAGACTGGAGAGAGCTGTGTACAGGGAGTGGAGACATAGACTGGAGAGAGCTGTGTACAGGGAGTGGGAGCATAGAGTGGAGAGAGCTGTGTACAGGGAGTGGGAGCATAGAGTGGAGAGAGCTGTGTACAGGGAGTGGAGACATAGACTGGAGAGAGCTGTGTACAGGGAGTGGAGACATAGACTGGAGAGAGCTGTGTACAGGGAGTGGGAGCATAGACTGGAGAGAGCTGTGTACTGGGAGTGGAGACATAGACTGGAGAGAGCTGTGTACAGGGAGTGGAGACATAGGCCGGAGAGAGCTGTGTATAGGGAGTGGAGACATAGGCAGGAGAGAGCTGTGTATAGGGAGTGTTGACATAGACTGGAGAGAGCTGTGTACAGGGAGTGGAGACATAGGCCGGAGAGAGCTGTGTATAGGGAGTGGAGACATAGGCAGGAGAGAGCAGTGTATAGGGAGTGTTGACATAGACTGGAGAGAGCTGTATACAGGGAGTGGAGACATAGGCCGGAGAGAGCTGTGTATAGGGAGTGGGGACATAGACTGGAGAGAGCTGTGTACAGGGAGATATAGGCCGGAGAGAGCTGTGTTTGGGGAGTGGGGTTATAGACTGGAGAGAGCTGTGTACGGGGAGTGGGGGCATAGACTGGAGAGCTGTATACGAGGAGTGGGGACATAGACTGGAGAGCTGTGTACGAGGAGTGGGGACATAGACTGGAGAGCTGTGTACGGGGAGTGGGGCAATAGACTGGAGAGCTGTATACGAGGAGTGGGGACATAGACTGGAGAGCTGTGTACGGGGAGTGGGGCAATAGACTGGAGAGCTGTGTATGGGGTGTGGGAACATAGACTGGAGAGAACTGTGTAGCGGGAGTGGGAAAAGACTAAACAGGGCCATGTACAGGGAGTGGGTTCATAGACTGGAGAGCTGTGTACGAGGAGTGGGGACATAGACTGGAGAGCTGTGTACGGGGAGTGGGGCGATAGACTGGAGAGCTGTGTATGGGGTGTGGGGCGATAGACTGGAGAGCTGTGTATGGGGTGTGGGGCGATAGACTGGAGAGCTGTGTATGGGGTGTGGGGCGATAGACTGGAGAGCTGTGTATGGGGTGTGGGGCGATAGACTGGAGAGCTGTGTATGGGGTGTGGGGCGATAGACTGGAGAGCTGTGTATGGGGTGTGGGGCGATAGACTGGAGAGCTGTGTATGGGGTGTGGGGCGATAGACTGGAGAGCTGTGTATGGGGTGTGGGGCGATAGACTGGAGAGCTGTGTATGGGGTGTGGGGCGATAGACTGGAGAGCTGTGTACGAGGAGTGGGGACATAGACTGGAGAGCTGTGTATGGGGTGTGGGGCGATAGACTGGAGAGCTGTGTACGAGGAGTGGGGACATAGACTGGAGAGCTGTGTATGGGGTGTGGGGCGATAGACTGGAGAGCTGTGTACGAGGAGTGGGGACATAGACTGGAGAGCTGTGTACGGGGTGTGGGAACATAGACTGGAGAGATCTGTGTACAGGGAGTGGGAAAAGACTAAAGAGGGCCATGTGCAGTGAGTGGGAACATAGACTGGAGAGAGCTGAGTACAGGGAAACTAACGTTGGAGAATTAACATTCGTGACGGTGCAAATTATGAAATCTCCAAATGCAGCGCACAATTCTCTTCTTCTTTAATGGGATAATAATGAAGCTGCTTTGCTGGTGATACTGATGGAGTTATTGCAAACACATTTTCAAAGGCTTTTTTTTTCTAGTGATATCAAGAATAATATTATTATGATTTTTTTTTTTTGGGCAAGTTACCACAACACCATTATCCTGTAGTTTTTTAAGATCAAAGATACAACTATGTTGGTGTCCCTTGTTAATTTTACATTGTATTTTATAAAATGTAACTGCCTACTCCCAAACTGTCATTTGAAGTAAAACACATAGCCAAGTATTATTCTACATCATTTTTTTATTGTGCATTAAAAAAAGAAAAAAAAGAAAATTAGACATGCTATCTGCCAATAAAACTTAACCACTTCAGCCCCGGACCATTTGGCAGCCAAAGGACCAGAGGTCTTTTTTCAATTTCGCACTGCACTGCTTTAACTGGTAATTGCGCGGTCATGCAATGTTGTAACCAAACGAAATTTGCGTCCTTTTCTTCCCACAAATAGAGCTTTCTTTTGATGGTATTTGATTGCCTCTGTGATTTTTATTTTTTGCGCTATAAACGGAAAAAGACCGCAAATTTTGAAAAAAAAAGATATTTTCTATATTTGTTATAAGAAAAATCCAATAAACTCAATTTTAGTCAAACATTTGGGCCAAAATGTATTCAGCCACATGTCATTAGTAAAAAAAATGCCAATAAGCGTATATTTATTGGTTTGCGCAAAAGTTATAGCGTCTACAAACTAGAGTACATTTTCTGGAATTTACACCGCTTTTAATTTATGACTGCCTATCTCATTTCTTGAGGTGCTAAAATGGCAGAGAAGTACAAAACCCCCCCAAATGACCCCATTTTGGAAAGTAGACACCCCAAGCTATTTGCTGAGAGGCATGTTGAGCCCATTGAATATTTTTTTTTTAGTCCCAAGTGATTGAATAAAAACAAAAATAAAAAAGATTTTTTTTTTTTTTCAAAAAGTTGTCACTAAATGATATATTGCTCACACATGCCATAGTTATATGTGGAATTGCACCCCAAAATACATTTTGCTGCTTCTCCTGAGTATGGGAGAAGTATGGGAGAAGTATGCTATCTGCCAATAAAACTTAACCACTTCAGCCCCGGACCATTTGGCAGCCAAAGGACCAGAGGTCTTTTTTCAATTTCGCACTGCACTGCTTTAACTGGTAATAGCGTCTACAAGCTGGAGTACATTTTCTGGAATTTACACCGCTTTTAATTTATGACTGCCTATCTCATTTCTTGAGGTGCTAAAAATGGCAGGGAAGTACAAACCCCCCCCCAAATGACCCCATTTTGGAAAGTAGACACCCCAAGCTATTTGCTGAGAGGCATGTTGAGCCCATTGAATATTTTTTTTTTTTAGTCCCAAGTGATTGAATAAAAACAAAAATAAAAAAGATTTTTTTTTTTTTCAAAAAGTTGTCACTAAATGATATATTGCTCACACATGCCATAGTTATATGTGGAATTGCACCCCAAAATACATTTTGCTGCTTCTCCTGAGTATGGGAGAAGTATGGGAGAAGTATGCTATCTGCCAATAAAACTTAACCACTTCAGCCCCGGACCATTTGGCAGCCAAAGGACCAGAGGTCTTTTTTCAATTTCGCACTGCACTGCTTTAACTGTAATTGCGCGGTCATGCAATGTTGTAACCAAACGAAATTTGCGTCCTTTTCTTCCCACAAATAGAGCTTTCTTTTGATGGTATTTGATTGCCTCTGTGATTTTTATTTTTTTGCGCTATAAACGGAAAAAGACCGCAAATTTTGAAAAAAAAATATATTTTCTATATTTGTTATAAGAAAAATCCAATAAACTCAATTTTAGTCAAACATTTGGGCCAAAATGTATTCAGCCACATGTCATTAGTAAAAAAAATGCCAATAAGCGTATATTTATTGGTTTGCGCAAAAGTTATAGCGTCTACAAACTAGAGTACATTTTCTGGAATTTACACCGCTTTTAATTTATGACTGCCTATCTCATTTCTTGAGGTGCTAAAATGGCAGGGAAGTACAAACCCCCCCCAAATGACCCCATTTTGGAAAGTAGACACCCCAAGCTATTTGCTGAGAGGCATGTTGAGCCCATTGAATATTTTTTTTTTTAGTCCCAAGTGATTGAATAAAAACAAAAATAAAAAAGATTTTTTTTTTTTTCAAAAAGTTGTCACTAAATGATATATTGCTCACACATGCCATAGTTATATGTGGAATTGCACCCCAAAATACATTTTGCTGCTTCTCCTGAGTATGGGGATACCACATGTGTGGGACTTTTTGGGAGCCTAGCCGCGTACGGGGCCCCGAAACCCAAGCACCGCCTTCAGGATTTCTAAGGGTGCAAATTTTTGATTTCACTCCTCACTACCTATCACAGTTTCGAAGGCCATAAAATGCCAAAATAGCACAAAACCCCCCCAAATGACCCCATTTTGGAAAGTAGACACCCCAAGCTATTTGTTGAGAGGCATGGTGAGTATTTTACAGCTCTCATTTGTTTTTGAAAATGAAGAAAGTAAAGAAAAAAACATTTTTTTTTCTTTTTTTCAATTTTCAAAACTTTGTGACAAAAAGCGAGATCTGCAAAATACTCACCATACCTCTCAGCAAATAGCTTGGGGTGTCTACTTTCCAAAATGGGGTCATTTTGGGGGGTTTTATGCCATCTGGGCATTCCATGGCCTCCGAAACTGTGATTGGCAGTGAGAAGTGAAATAAAAAAATTACACCCTTAGAAAGCCTGAAGGCGGTGATTGGTTTTTGGGGTTCCGTACGCAGCTAGGCTCCCAAAAAGTCCCACACATGTGGTATCCCCGTACTCAGGAGAAGCAACAGAATGTATTTTGGGGTGTATTTCCACATATGCCCATGACATGTTTGAGCAATATATCATTTAGTGACAATTTTTTGTAAAAAAAATATATATATATTTTTTTTTTCATTATTCAATCTCTTGGGACAAAAAAAAAAAATATTTAATGGGCTCAACATTGCTCTCATCAAATAGCTTGGGGTGTCTACTTTCCAAAATGGGGTCATTTGGGGGGGGTTGAACTGTCCTGGCATTTTATGCACAACATTTAGAAGCCTATGTCACACGTCACCCACTCTTCTAACCACTTGAAGACAAAGCCCTTTCTGACACTTTTTGTTTACATGAAAACATATTTTTTTTTTGCAAGAAAATTACGTTGAACCCCCAAACACTATATATATTGTTAAAGCAAAGGCCCTACAGATTAAAATGGTGGGTGTTGCATTTTTTTTTTCCACACAGTATTTGCGCAGCGATTTTTCAAACGCATTTTTTGTGGAAAAAATACACTTTTTTTTTATTTTAATGCACTAAAACACACTATATTGCTCAAATTTTTGATGAAATAAAAAATATGATCTTAGGCCGAGTACATGGATACCAAACACGACATGCTTTAAAATTGCGCACAAACACGCAGTGGCGACAAACTACATACATTTTTAAAAGCCTTTAAAAGCCTTTACATGATACCACATTAGATTCACGGAGGAGGTCTACTGCTAAAATTACTGCCCTCGATCTGACCTTCGCGGTGATACCTCACATGCATGGTGCAATTGCTGTTTACATATGACGCCAGACCAACGCTTGTGTACGCCTTTGCGCAAGAGAAGGGGGGGGCAGGGTGCTTTTTTTTTTTTTTTTTTTTTTTTTTTTTATTTATTTAGCTTTTTTATTTAATTTTTAAACTGTTCCTTCCATTTTTTTTCTTTGTTATGATTTTTATTGTTATCTCAGGGAATGTAAATATCCCCTATGATAGCAATAGGCAGTGACAGGTACTCTTTTTTTGAAAAAATTGGGGTCTATTAGACCCTAGATCTTTCCTCTGCCCTCAAAGCATCTGACCACACCAAGATTGGTGTGATAAAATGCTTTCCCAATTTCCCAATGGCGCGGTTTATATCCGTGAGGGGGGACATTCCCTCCCACTGCTTGTAAAAGCAGTCTAGAGGCTAATTACCCACTAGAATTGCTTTTACATGAAAGCCGATCACTGGCTGAAAAGAATGATACCAAGATGATACCTAAACCTGCAGGCATCATTCTGGTATAACCATTCAAAGTCCAGCAACATACTGGACATATATTGTAATCTTTTTTTTTTCATGCAGCCTCTTGGCTGAACGAAAAAAAGAGATTGATTGGTGGGTATGCCCACCATTAGAATACCTCCCTTCATCCACCCACTTCTAATGATGGGCATACATGCACCATTTATATATGCCGATGCATGGGGGCATCCTCCCGCAAAAGTTATGCCGTGTACACACGGTCGGAATTTCGACCGTATGTACGTGGCATTAGGAGCCAATCGCTCCTCCCCCCCCCCTGCTGCCCCCATGCTTCGGCATATATGCTCTTTTTTTTAACTGTGGTGGTGAAATCACCTCCTACAGCGTTGGAGTCGCGGCTTTATGTATCGTGGGAGCAAACGCTGTTGCTGTCAAGATAAATAAATCCGCGTTGCAACTGAATGGCGCACCTGAAAACAAAAAAATGCTTAACACTAAAACACAGTAAACAAAATTACATACCTGAAAAGCAAGCATGATAAAACATAATAAAACATTGCAGAATAGAATGGAGTAAAAAAAGAGCAACAATAGAGAGAGAATAGAGTGAGAGAGAGAACAATAAAACGACAACTATTTTTTATTTTTTTATTTTTTTGAGATTCACAGGTAAAAAAGCTCCTGACTGAAGCGACTGAATCAAAACGCTACCACAAAAAAAATGTTAGCGATCGCAGGGATCAGGCCTGACTCTGCGAACGCTGCAGTTATGTGTGCTTAGTGTTTTGTAAGTGACAGTGATCGATCGATACTGCACTTGGGTGGGCTGGGCTGGGCGGAGGGGGAAAACGCAGGTGCTAGCAGGTATCTGGGCTGATCCCGCTAACAATGCGTTTTTTTTGGAACCCTAAACTGCTGGGACGCTAGTATAGATCTGATCAGATCAGATATTGATCTGTTCAGATACTGTGCCACTAAGGGAGGTGTATGCTTTGCGCGTGGGTGTTTGCGGTACTGGCACTAACCTGGGGCGACGCAGACCTTATTTGACCCTAAAACCTAATTGATATCACCCGCCGGGCGATCAGGGGGTTAAACCGTTATTGGGTAATAAATGGCGGGTGCCCTGACAGTATAAAAAACAAGCTAACTAACCAGCGTCACCCGTAACAGTAATACAAAAAAAAACTGGTTACCTAGCGACACTAATGCAGCGATCAGAAAAACGATCGCTTAGTGACACTGGCAAAAGGGGGTGAAAGGGTTAACTAGGGGCAATCAGGGGGTTAAAACCTTTATTAGGTAATATATGGGGGTACCTGACGCTATATAAAAACCTGACGGGGAACCTAAATAACGAAATAACTAACTGGCTAACCAGCGTCACCAGTGACATTTATACAGTGATCACTGGTGAAAGGGTTAACTCTAGGGGCAATCAGGGGGTTAAAACCTTTATTTAGGTTGTAATATGGGGGTACCTGACCTATAAACCTATTTATGAACCTATATAAACATGGCGGTTAAAAAAAAAAAAAAAATGGTTACCTAGCGACACTAATGCAGCGATCAGAAAACCGATCGCTTAGTGACACTGGCAAAAGGGGGTGAAGGGGTTAACTAGGGGCAATCAGGGGGTTAAACCTTTATTAGGGGGGGGTAGGGGGCTACCTTGGACCTAAAACTAACTGCCCTGACAGTTATTACAGTCACACTGACACTAAATGCAGTGATCAGTAAATAAATGATCACTGCAATTAGTGACACTGTGACTGGGGGGGGCAGGGGGTGATCTGGGGGGGTGATCAGGGGGTGACAGGGGGTGGAATATGTGCCTATCTGTACTGGTGTCAGTGTACTGTTGTGCACTAACCTTTACACGTTCACAGCTCGGCGTCCCCGGTCACATAGACCGGCGCACCGAGCGTGACATCACTTCCGCCTTCCTGTCTATACAATAGACAGGAAGGGGAAGCTTTTCATTGGCCAGGAGCGATCGCGAGGTGGTGGCCAGAAACGACTGGCCGTCCCCTCGTCCCGCATCGCTTCTGAAGCCATCCCGACCGTCCCCGCCGGCGGAGGGGGGTCCGATCGGACCCCCCAACCGCCTGAAGAATGTCACGTACAGGTACGTGATTCTGCCTGTACGTGCCATTCTGTTGACGTATATATACATGGGGCGGTCGGGAAGTGGTTAAAGCATTGTTGCCACCAAAAAAAGAAAATTTACTTAAAAATCATGAAAAAAATAAAAAAAAAGAATAATTGGAAAAAAAATTTTTTTTACTCACCTCTAAATGCCTGTTGCTAGGGGGTCCCTCGTAGTCTGCCACCTTCAGTGCCCGGGCACTGACATCACTTCCCCTCGCGCTGCACAGTCATCTGGGACATGTCACGTGTCCCAGATGACTGAGCGTCGTATCCTGGCGAGCAGAGCGGGGAACGAGGGGGGGCTTCGTTCCCCCGCATCAATGGACCCTGGGACAGGTAAGTGTCCGATTATTAAAAGTCAGCAGCTGCAGTATTTGTAGCTGCTGACTTTAAAAAAAAAAACATTTTTAGTGGGCACTCCTCTTTAAGTATTCTATGCATCCAAAAATATAGAAAATATACCAAATCAAATCATTGTTCAACCAAAAAAATTATGTCAAAGCAATAACTCCAAGGCCAATAATAAATAACATGTTATCTCCTCCGATTCTGCAACATGTCTGGTTGACGAATGGCCGCTCAGAAACTGAAAAGCGCTAAATGAAAAGCGCATAATGAAAAGTGCGAAATGAAAAGCGCGAATCAACACTCTACTAACACAAATTTAGCAGAAGGAGCCAAAAGGGTGGCGCTAAAGAGCTGAAAAACAACGTAGTACATTACTACGTTCGTATTTGTTGGCCTACAATTCCTTGCCGTTTGTATGCAAGACAAGTTTGGGCCAACGCCCTTCGGAACAAAAGTCCACAGTTTTGTTGGCCAACAATCCGATCGTGTGTACGAGGATAAAGTCTGTAGGGTTCAATATTGAATTGGACCCTCCTTTTGAAGCTATAAGAGCTTCAACTCTTCTGGAAAGGCTGTCCACAAGGTTTAGGAGTGTCTATGGGAACGTTTGACCATTCTTCCAGAAGCGCATTTGTGAGGTCAGGCACTAATGTGGACAAGAAGGCATGGCTCGCAGTCTCTGCTCTAATTCATCCCAAAGGTGTTCTATCAGGTTGAGGTCAAGTGCAGGTCAGTCAAGTTCCTCCACCCCAAACTCGCTCATCCATGTCTTTATGGACCTTGCTTCAGGGTTTTACTGAATAGGAAAGCCATTGAGCAGAGAGAGAGAGTTTCAGCATCCACAGGGTTCACCAATTCAGCCGACATTCAGTTCATCCAAATACAGCCTGTAACTAATACTTCAGTAACTGAGGCCCAAACTCCCTGTTAGGGAGATTTCTTCTCACTTCCTCATTGAAGACATCGGTGGTGCCCCCAGCCTGCCCAAATTACCCAAGGTATCTGCCTCTTTTGCCTACCCCTCGGCTTGGTCCTGGAGCTTCCAGGCTTCTGCAACTGTATAGAAAAGAAAGTTGTCTTATAGCTGATGCTTGCAGTTTGATTGATGAGAGTTGACGTATACAGAATTTAGGGACAGTTGCAGTCAGAAACGTTGTCTGCTTTATATCACCTCCATGTATAACATCCTGCAAATGTCACTGACCTTCCAGGGCCTCCGAAATCCTCTAATTAAGAAATAATTGGCTTCTCTCCATTTACCAAGAGCCTGTCTTTGGATTATTATAGGAATTTAGTATAGTCTTGTCCGAACGTAACAAAAAGAGCTTCACTCCACACTACCAGTAATGGAAGGACACAGGGCAGTGCTTTCACCAATAACTGGTTCTCTAAAGCTAAACCGAGCTATACAAATTACAGGCATACCCCACTTTTAAGTACACAATGGGGTTTATTTACTAAAGCTGGAAGTACAATATGACCGTACAATCACTGTACAATCAACTTTAGAATTACCAACTCACAACTTGCAAAATGAAATTGGTAAGACAGAACAAGTCCAGAGACGGGCATTTTAAATACCAAAAGGTCTGAAGGATAAAACATATCAGGAGAGACTTCAGCGACTTAAAATGTACAGTCTGGAGGAAAGAAGAGAAAGGGAAAACATGACTGAAACCTTTAAAAACATCAAGGGGATCAGTAAGGTTCAAGAGTGGTGGTATGTTCAATATGAAGCTAAGTTCCAAACTAATCTTAGAAAGCATTATTTTACCGAAAGAGTAGTCGATGCTTGGAATAAACTTCCAGCAGAGGTGGTGAGTAGTCAACACTAATGTCGCGAGAACATGGTTCGAATTTCAAAAGAATTTTCTTTCGAAAATCGTATCTAACAATTTTCGTACGAATTTCGTACCATTAGTGGGCTGCAGCAACAGATGATTTTCGTGCGGAAATCAAATTTGAGGAATCGGACATGTTGGAAATTTTTGGAAAAAAATACGATTTTGGAATCAAGGATGGGAAAATCGTGCAAGAAATGTAATAAGAAAAGAAAATTTACGGAGAGAAAAGAAGATTCCCGGCCACGAAAATTAATTTCTGTAGCAACATGAGGTGAAATTGAAGGCTTGGTGGCATAATCGGATAACAAAAAAAAATGAACTCTGATTTTGAAAAGAAAATACATTCGAAATTCGACCATGTATGGCCTGCTTAAGTGGATTCATACATACTTGGGACAAACATAGATCTATACTCAGAAAAAAAAACCCATAAACAATTATAAATGAAAAAAGGGGCAGATTCTATGACCACTTCATCTTTTTTCTGCCGTCACTCTTTGTTTTTATGTTACCTAAATTATCTAATCAATTTGTACCCAATCAAGCCCTTGAACTACATAGATGATAGTAGATATAAAAGAGATTGTATGTTCAGATTGTAACAGGTGGAATGAGCTTTAGGCAAGTCATATGGTAGAAGAATTACATTCTGATACCCCAAAGGCAAGATAGCACCTCCAGAGGCAGAAGTGGGCTAGCATTTCCATTGCTAAAATAGGGGTCCGAGAAAGGACATTGGGTGCCAGTCACTTTTTAGTTTTTAAAGTTTTTTTGCAGAACAGTTAAGGAGCCTAGGGCTGGGGTCCCAGATACCGTAGCAGATCACTTCCAGACTGTTCAGATCCAGATCAATGTCCAGCTTCACAGTGTCAGAACCTTTAAGCTGACCCAGCATCACTATAAGCACATTCTCAAATTTCAGTGTGTCCTCCAAGTGAGAAACCAGGCCCTTCTAAGGGACCACCCTTCTTCTTGGCTCTCTCCAGCAAGGGGCCTCCCCTGGGTCTTCTCCTTGGCACAGCTTCCTCCAGAACAGGACAGCTTCAGTACCACTTACAGCACCACAGGGCCTAACAGCAGAGCTCCATCCAGCACCACCTGGAATCGTAAGCAGGATCAAATTGATATTTGTTTTCTCGAACAAATTCATTTCTAACAGTGTATGTGGTTATCATTTCCAAAACTGGATGTTAAAGGCAATCAAACGTTTGAAGTAAATCCAAACAACATTTGTCAAGTCATCAAATTTACTCATGAGAATTTTCATAGGAATGTTCGTATGAAGGTTTGTTTGAAAACCTATTGGTGTTGGCCAGCTTAAGTCTACATTGGAGGTGTGGGCAAATTTTGGTTGTGAGAGGAATCGTTATGATGCAAAGTGCCATAATCCTGAGCACTGACCTTGTGGATTGTTAAAGCAACCAGAACTTGCCCAGATCCCCCTCCCACCAGGAACATGGGCCTGGTGGCCAGTACAGCCATTGTGATCAGAGTCCTTCACCAATGATATAGAGGAATTGTGTAGACACCTACAAAGTTAGATACTGCTCCAGTTTAAGTCAACGGATCATGCTGAAGTTTAACTAGATGCTACTCAAGCTTATTACCTTATTGTATACAAGAATAACTCTTTGTAATTAAGCTCTACATAGCATGAAATGCATCAGTGTAAGACCTCAGTTCCACATTCTTTGTTGGATTTCAATAAAACCCTATGTAGTTAGGATCCTTGTGCCTTGGTTTGTTCTTGGATGCGCAGACCTTCATGAGGCTGGGAGTGAACCATAGACACCTTTTTCCTGACCTGCTCCACTTTGGCCAAATCCACCAATAACCATCTTTAAACTGGCCAGTGGCCACCTACATTGGTTATTGGTTGTCAAGTCTCCTTTAGATTTACCAATAACTATATAGCATGAGTGCCTACGTGACCAATCTATTCAACTTATATCATGCCAGGTAGCATCTGATGCCACATAGGTAAATGCACAGTTAGATTCTAATGTGTGTGGCAAGGTTAAATAAGGCATGCTGAGTAAATTTAGAAGCTTAAAGCAGGAGGGGAGTCCCATGCAGCTGGACACAGCCAGGCCAAGCTGTCAGGGCTCTCTTCCCAAACTTGATGACTTCTTCCTGCCAGAGGAGAGCTCTGCTAGGGAGCAGGGGTCTCCCCGAGCTCTGACCCCAGCGTCTGATTGTCTGCACAGCGACCAGCAGGAGGAGACACACCGGCTCCTCCACGGCACTGTCACCAGACACCTCATTAATATGACAGTGACATGATCAGGACATGCAGCATCAATCATCCACCGACCCCGACACCTCTACGAGGATGTCTCTACTCTTACTGTACATATAGATATACAGTATATATATTTATTTTTTTATTGTACATGTATAATAATAAATAATGTATAGGTCCTGATACCTCTATGGAGCTGTGTGTACTCTCATTGTACATTTAATATATATATATATATATATATATTGTCCCCCCTATACATTGTAAAGCGCTGTGTAAACTGTTGGCGCTATATAAATCGTGTTGTGTATAATAATAATAAATAATAATTATATATATATATATATATATATATATATATATATATATATATATATATATATATATATATATATATTTCATACGTGTATATTAATGTTTGTGACACATGGGCCCTGACACCGCTATAGAGTATCTACAGCTTTAAAATTATTAATATTAAATATTATTGTAATATTAATACTATATAAATATATATATATATTATATATATATATATATATATATATATATATATATATATGTGTTATCATGCTCAGTCTCTTTGCAGCCTCTGCTGCCTCTCCCCTATTAATGTGATTCATAGGTTATTAGAATTTTTCCAAGCTTTCTTGACCGCAGAGTTTTTGCAATCATCTTCATACTGCAAAATCCTATCTACAGGACCGTGGAGTACTAAGTACAGTACCCAGTCATAAATATTTATTAAGAATTTTTTCCTGCATTAAAACACATGCATCTTAGTGCATGCAAACACACTTTAAAAAAGTAAAAAAAAAATGCATCCCATCATATATATCTAGATTACATGTGCTGCAGCTGAGTGCACTTAAAGGATAAAGGATATGGTGAAGTTTGAATTACTTTTGTGTGTTGGTACGCATCCTCCATTCTTATTCTAAATGTTTGATCTCACCTTGCCTAATGGATGAATAAGTCCAAAATGCACATAAACACAAGATTAAGATTCCCAAAAAATGTTATGCATGCAGTATTGCACATTAAAAACACCATGGGGGTTATTTACGAAAGGCAAATCCGCTTTGCACTGAAAGTGCACTTGGAATTGCAGTCGCTCTAAATCTAAGGGGTAGATCTGAAATTAGTGGAAGCTCTGCTGATTTTATCTTCCAATCATGTTCAAGCTAAAATGCTGTTTTTTTATTTTCGTTGCATGTCCTCGGGTCTGCAGCGACTTTACTTCCAAGTGCACTTTCAGTGCAAAGTGGATTTGCCTTTAGTAAATAACCCCCCATATGTATAAGTGTGGAAAAACAGTAAAGTAATCCAGATATAAAGGGATTCCTTAACCAGCTGGTAAAAAAAATTGCAGGCTTGGTTCTCTGGGGATGACATGTATCTAAAAAATATATATTTATATATAATAATATTAATATTAAAAAAATATTATAATATGTACAATATAATTCTCTCTCTCTCTCCCTCTCTCTCTCTCTCTATATATATATATATATATATATATAAAATTATATTTTACATATTTTATATTTTTTTAATATTATATTTTACATATTTTATATTTTTTTAATATTAATATATAATATTTTTATATATAAAATATATATTTTTTAGATATATGTCATATATATATATACACACACATTTTTAAACTGAGAGTTTAAAAGGAGGTTAAGATCCACACCAATTGTCCATTCAAGCAAATTCTTGTTTATTTCTTTCATGATAAAATAACTGAAGTGAATTTTAACTTTTTTTCTCTTTTTTTGTGTGAACAGTCCCAACTCCTTTAGCAACTCAGTGTCAACTAGTAGAGGCTGTTAACCTAGCAAAGTAAGTATTCACTTTGCAACATCAATCTTAGTGAATACAATGACACTGTGAATAATTTCTGTGGGATTTGAAAAATTTTAATTGAAAAAATAGTATTTCTTTCTAGCGCATAGTGGGTATTTAAATTGACCCTCTCAACTTATTTACTAACATTCAGTTTACTTAATTTATCAGCTGTTTTGTGTTTCAAGGATATATTATTATTGAATTTATACTGATCATATGACTATTATTATTCTTATTATAATATATTATATAATAATACATTACATTAATATATGTGCCATCAAGTCAAAGTACATAGATAGTGTTTCTTCAGAATGAACTGTCTTTTGTTTGAGTCTTATATGTCTATAAAGTACAAATTGTATGTAAAATAATAAAAAAATATATATGTGAATACCTTTTTGTTTTATATACTCATAAATTATACTATATAAAATGACCATTCATCACCTGGGCATTGCATTCAAGTGGCTTTCTTTCAGTATAAACTTATACATAAATGAATATGGTATATATATATATATATATATATATATATATATATATATATATATATATATATATATATATATGTAAATATATATATATATATATATAATATATATATATATATATATATTGTATAATATTTATATACAGAGTAAATTGACTGCACTATACAAGTACCTATCATAAATAAATAAATATTAAAATATTATTTTTGTATATATAGAATGTTTGCGATATATAAAACTGCAAGCTTAAGAAAAATAAGAAAATAGAAATCAACGCAAAGATTATATAGTCACCTTTCATAAGCAACAGATTGTCCAGAAAGCGATGTGATCTTTTTTTGTCCAGACTGGCCAACTATTTCTAGTTTTATAGTTTTATTCATATTTACTGGCTATTTTCTTTCAGGACGTCACCCAGCCCACACACAGGTGCACAGAGTCCAATGATTCATTTGTATATGACACAGCCATTGTGTATCTATAGTTGCATTCTTTGTAATATAGATTGCCAGCCTTGCATGACCAACTAAATATTGTAAATAGGAAAATATATATATATATATATATATATATATATATATATATATATTTATATTTATTATATATATATATATATATATATATATATATATATATATATATATATATATATATATATATATATATATATATACAGTGTGTGTGTGTGTATATATATATATATATTTCTACACTGCATTTACAATGTATATATATATATATATATATATATATATATATATATATATTTATAATTGTATATATAGTCTTATCACAATGCTAATTTTCATTCTAGGTTAGGGATAGATTTCTATATATGTTGATATGTTGTAGGCACTGAATAAAAATACTGATTACCAGTTTTTAAAAATTAAAATGGATGAAAAAAAAACAATAAAATATCCTTCCTTCATGTCTGACCTGTCATCATAGCCTGTCATAGCCAGCCAAGTCATTGCCTTCTCTAATATCACTATGGAGCAACCTGTGTGCAGCAAGGCAATGGGAGACTATAGAGTGCCTTGTTTTCCAAATGCTCTCATGATTAGATAAGTATATCTTATTATTGTATTATTATTGCATTTTTATTTCATTATTTTATCTTTATATTTACTATGTTACTTTATATATTAAAGCTCACATTGATATATTATAGCATGAGAAAATTACAGGAATTATAATAATAGAATCATCATACATCTACTTTTTTTTTTTTTAATCAGCCAGCAGATTCCCCCATTCACACAAGCGCAAGTCCTCCACTGTAAGGCCTAATGCACACGGGGCGTTTTTACAGCTGCTGTTTTGGGCATCACTCAGGTGTTTTCTTTCTGCAGCCAGTGAACTCCCCAGCATGTCATCCTATGTGTCCATACACATATAGGCTGTTATCAGAGTTTTTTGGCAAGGGCATTCTCTGGCTGGAAAAAAAAACAGAATGACTGTGTTTGAAGAGTTTTTCAGCCGTAAAAACACTATATCGCTGTTAACCGCAGCAAAACGCGGCTATCCAGTGTTTTTCTGTATCAAGCTTTTTTTTTAAAAATGCAATCGCGGCAGATTGCTAATGCCAAAACGCGGCAAAATCATATTTTTAGCACAGCATTCTACAGCTATCTCTGCTGGAGTTTTTATAATGTCCAGTGTGCATGAAGCCTAAAGCCTCGCACACACGGTACGATTGTTGTCCTAAAATCTTACCATTAGTACGCTCCTTTTGACAATTGTTGTCCAACTTTCGGCCAACAAATGTTGGATGGCAGGCTAGTAAATTTTCGGCGGACAACGGTTTGACGTCAGATTTTCATATGGTCAGTACACAAATCCGTCAAAGTACAAACACGAATGCTCTGAATCAATGCTCACCAAACACGAAATTAGCAGAAGGGTGGCGCTCAAGAGCTGAAATTCCTCATAGCACATCACTACGTTCGTGTTTGTTGGCCGACAATTTCGTACCGTTAGTATGCAAGAAAAGTTCCTGGCACACGCCCTTTTGACAAAAATCAGACGCTCCTGACCTCAACCCAATAGAACACCTTTGGGATGAATTGGAGAGGAAACTGCGAGTCAGGCCTTCTTGTCCAATATCAGTGCCTGACCTCACAAATGTGCTTCTGGAAGAATGGTCAAACATTCCCATAGACACACTCCTAAACCTTGTGGACAGCCTTCCCAGAAGAGTTGAAGCTGTTATAGCTGTAAAGGGTGGGCCACCTCAATATTGAACCCTACGGACTAAGACTTGGATGCCATTAAAGTTTATGTGTGTGTAAAGGCAGGTGTCCCAATACTTTTGACAATATAGTGTATGTGTGTGGCCACCAATAAATTTCCACTCTTTTTCTGTTAAGGAGAAAACAGAATAGGGGGTAAGAGTGAATTTCCAAAACAAGGACGCAGACGGCAATAAAAACGTTCAAAGAAAATTATGGTTGGGATCTCACTTTAATTGTGAGATTTGGTAACATCCTCGGCAGGCAAATATGAGAAGAGGATGCGGCAGCTTCCTGTAAAGCCTCGTACACACGATCCAATTGTTGGCAGGGGATTGTCTGTTGACAGACTGTTGTCCTAAAACCTGACCGTTACAATAGCTCCCCATCGTTGGCATCATTGAGAGGAATTATGTCCCTTCATTGGCATCACTGGGAGGAATTATGCCCCATAATTGGGGTCATTGGGCCCCATTGTTGGTGTCATTAGGAGGAATTGTGCCCTATCCTTGTTGCACTGGGGAAGAATAGTTCCTTGTCATTGGCATCATTGAGAGGAATTATGTCCCTTCATAGGCATCACTGGGAGGAACTATGCCCCATCATTGGGGTCATTGGGGCCCCATTGTTGGTGTCATTGGGAGGAATTGTGCCCCATCGTTGTTGCACTGGGGAGGAATAGTTCCCCATCGTTGGCATCATTGAGAGGAATTATGTCCCATCATTGGTGTCAGTGGGAGGAATTATGCCCCATCATTGGGGTCATTGGGCCCTATTGTTGGTGTCATTGGGAGGAATTGTGCCCCATCGTTGGTGTCACTGGGGAGGAATAGTTCCCCATCGTTGGCATCATTGAGAGGAATTATGTCCCTTCATTGGCATCACTGGGAGGAATTATGCCCCATCATTGGTCCCCATTGTTTGTGTCATTGGGAGGAATTGTGACCCATCATTGTTGCACTGGGGAGGAAAAGCTCCCCATCGTTAGCATCATTAAGAGGAGTTATGTCCCTTCATTGAGATCACTGGGAGGAATTATGTCCCATCATTGGGGTCATTGGGCCCCATTGTTGGTGTCATTAGGAGGAATTGTGCCCCATCATTGGCGTCACTGGTGAGGAATAGTTCCCCATCATTGGCATCATTGAGAGGAATTATCTCCCATCATTGGTGTCAGTGGGGGGGGGGGAATTATGCCCCATCATTGGGGTCATTTGGCCCCATTGTTGGTGTCATTAGGAGGAATTGTGCCCCATCATTGTTGCACCGGGGAGGAATTGTTCCCCGTCGTTGGCATCATTGGGAGGAATTATGCCCCTTCATTGGCATCACTGGGAGGAATTATGCCCCATCATTGGGGTCATTGGACCCCATTGTTGGTGTCATTGGGAGGAATTGTGCCCCATTGTTGGCGTCACTGGTGAGGAATAGTGTCCCATCATTGGCATCATTGAGAGGAATTATCTCCCATCATTGGTGTCAGTGGGGGGGAATTATGCCCCATCATTGGGGTCATTGGGCCCTATTGTTGGTGTCGTTGGGAGGAATTGTGACCCATCGTTGTTGCACTGGGGAGAAATAGTTCCCCATCATTGGCATCATTGAGAGGAATTATGCCCCTTCATTGGCATCACTGGGAGGAATTATGCCCCATCATTGGGGTCATTGGACCCCATTGTTGGTGTCATTGGGAGGAATTGTGCCCCATCATTGGCATCATTGAGAGGAATTATCTCCCATCGTTGGTGTCAGTGGGGGGGAATTATGCCCCATTGTTGGTATCAGTGGATGAAACAGTGCCCCAGGGTCCAGATAAAAGCAGACAAAGGGCCGCATCTGGCCCCTAGGGCACAGTTTGCAGACCACTGGCATAGAAAAACACTGAGACCCAGGGATGATATCACTGAGTTTAATTAAAATAAAAAGGTTTTATTAAACAAAAAAAAGTAATTAGCATGTTGAGGGAAAAAAAGGAGGAACCGGGGAAGGCAAAGTATGACCAGATTTAACTTCATCTTCAAACAGCTTTTGAAATGGCATTTACATGTTAAAGCTTCTGTGAGATTTTAGTGATTGGCTTTAGATTTACTTTAAACCACTCAGGTGTGAACCGGCCCTTATTGTGT
>CM053028.1:516972310-516989810 GCA_028564925.1 Lithobates sylvaticus | reverse complement strand
TAGCATACCTACACATTTTTAGATACTATTATTTGGATTTATAAATAATATATATAGTCTAGATTGTAAGCTCTAAGGAGCAGGGCCCTCTGATCCCTCCTGTATTGAATTGTGTTGTAATTGTACTGTCTTCCCCAATGTTGTAAAAGCGCTGCGCAAATTGTTGGCCCTATATAAATCCTGTATAATAATAATAATATATATATTTGTTTATTTTTATAAATGTATCATATTTTCTCATTTTTTATTCTATCTATCTATCTTTTTTATCTATCTATCTTTTTATCTATCTATCTATCTATCTATCTATCTATCTATCTATCTGTCTCTTTTTTTTTTTTTTTTCAATTAGAACATTTAAAAATTAGATTGGCAAAGTTCATTAAGTCGATTTTTACATATGAATTCCATTTACACATTTTAAGATTTACATAAACAGCATCAATACTGCTTTCCACTGCAAATTACCCATCAAAATCAAAGCTGTTTACAGCTCTCTGAGCTTGTTTTTCATGTGACAAATTCACTTCAAAGCATATATGAACCCTAAAAGGTGACATTTACTTTCCTAAAGCACTGTGTATGATTTAAAATAAAAACATTTTTTTTTTTCTTTTTAAAATGCTATTGTCACCCTCTTCATCCTTTGATGCATCTCAGTTCTGCTGTTCTCCTTCAGCCTCTTTCTGACACTTCTTGTCCACATGTCCTTGCTCCAGTGATGGCTGCACATCATTGCTATGGGTTAGCTTTCTGATGGTGACAATAGAGGACTATGCCTATGCTGTCCACCTGCTTGCAGTCTGCACAAGTGTGTGTGTGACTACAAAGAACGGCCATTAAAAGAGAGGGACAGAGCATTGTCACCCTATAATAGAAAGTGTCTGAACAAAGACCTTCATGGCAGGATCAAAAGATATTATTCTATTGAAAGTTGCAAACTGAAAAAGACTGAAAAAACTTTGAAAATTAACTTTAATCCAGCTTCCAAGATAAAATACATATGTGCTGGTGTGCAAATTTTAGGGGCAGTGCAATGTGTTCTTACAATGCATCATAGTGGTTGCTTTTTCTTTTATTTCTTTTTTCTTTTTTTTATTTTAGTGGCTCATTCACACCAGCTCCCAAGATAAAATATGTGTGTATGTGTCTATGTGTGTATGAGTGTGTATGTGTATGTGTGTGTATGTGTGTATATGTGTATATGTGTATATGTGTGTATGTGTGTGTGTGTGTGTGTGTGTGTGTATGTGTGTATATGTGTGTATGTGTGTATATGTGTGTGTGTGTATATATGTATGTGTGTGTGTGTATGTGTGTGTGTGTGTATGTGTGTATATGTGTGTATGTGTGTATATGTGTGTGTGTATGTGTGTATGTGTGTGTGTGTGTGTGTGTGTATGTGTGTATGTGTGTATATGTGTGTGTGTGTGTGTGTGTGTGTGTGTGTATATATGTATGTGTGTGTATGTGTGTGTGTGTGTGTGTGTGTGTATGTGTGTATATGTGTATATGTGTGTGTGTATGTGTGTATGGGTGTATATGTGTGTATATGTGTGTGTGTGTGTGTGTGTGTGTGTGTGTGTGTGTGTGTGTGTGTGTGTATGCATTGTTTAGGTACACTGAGTAACAGTGAAATACATTGTTACAATGCATCGCAGCTTTTACTTGTTTTTTTTTTTTTTATTATTATTAATGTGTCAGAAAATAGAATTCATTTAATAATACATTTTGTTATCATCTAATAATACAATTATTTTCACAATATTATTTATTTATCTATTATTTATTTATGTATGTGCTATATTTATTTAACACTGATTATTTAAATATTATTTCTTTGTCATGTTTTTAATATAGGGACGTTTTTAATATTTTGTTATAATTAAATTATGTATGGTAAATGCGTAGTTGATGATTGTAATGTAGGAATATCATTGTAAATTTCTTTCTACAATGACAAAAAATCTTATCTTCTTTCTTTCTTTCTTTTTCTTTCTTTCATTCTTTCTTACTTTCTTTCTTCTTTTCTTTTTTTTTTCTTTTTATTTCCTTCTTTTCTTCCTTTCTCTTTCTTTTCTTTCTTTTTTCTTTCTTTCTTTCTCTTTCTTTCTTTTTTTTTCTCTTTTTTTTTTTTCTCTCTTTTTTTTCTCTTTCTTTCTTTCTCCCTTTCTTATTTTTTCTTTCTTTCTTTCTTTCTTTCTTTTTATTGTCTTTCTTTCTTTTTCTTTCTTTCTTACTTTCTTTCTTCTTTTTTTATTTCTTATTTTTTTTTTTTCTTTCTTCTTTCTTTTTTCTTTCTTTCTTTCTTTCTTTCTTCTTTCTTTCTTTCTATTTTTTTCTTTCTTTTCTTTTTTTTTTTTCTCTTTTTTTCTTTCTTTCTTTCTCTTTCTTTCTTTTCTTTCTTTTTCTTTTCTTTCTCTCTTTTCTTTCTTTTTTTCTTTCTTTTCTTTCTTTCTCTTTCTTTCTCTTTCTTTCTTCCTTATTAATTTATGTCATTATATTTTTGCAATTAAAATATAAAAAAAAAAGTTATTTATTTTTTATTATTTATTTATATTCAATTAGAATTTTTTTTTTTTTAAATAATTTAATTACTATTAATTGTAAAGCTGTGCAGCTTAATGCATCTCAATGGACATGACATGAACAAGCCCTAACATTGTTACAGGAGATTTGGGTGATTGGGTTGAGATCTACTTTAGGCTGCCAACAGAGATCTGTACTTGTAAAACAGCCACTTGTGCAGGAAAAAAAAAAAAAAAAAACATTAAAAAGTATCAAAAGAAAAAAAAAAAAAAGAACTCACCATAGAGACATATAACTTAAAGGGGGTGTAAGTGATTAGGATGAGCAGGGAGCTAAGAACCCTTCATGACCTGTATACTCCATCTTCCAGCAGAGTGTGTGGGGTTATTGTAGAGGGATTGTCCTTGTAAACATTAATGACATGTGTTTAGGAATAGCGTCTCTGAAGTTGTGACAGAGCCCCCAGATAACTAGTGTAGTGGAGTTTGTAATCTGTCCCACCCAATCCTCTTGATATTGAGCCCCCCCCCCCCCCCCCCCCCCCCCCCCCCCCCCCCCCCCCCCCCCCCCCCCACCCCCCCCCCCCCCCCCCCCCCCCCCTCCACACTCACACATACATAGACTGCTCCTCTATACCTGCCAATCCCCATAGAGCTGTGCTCTGCGAACAAAAAAAATAACAATAAAGTATTTTTCAGTTTGCAACTTTCAATAGAATAATATCTTTTTTTGATTCAAAGCTTAATTGGACAAGCTGAAGTTAGAAGCTGATTGGCTACCATGCACAACTGCACCAGATTTTGCACTCTCCATTTTTAGTAAATCAACCCCACTGATTGCACTATATCTATGGAGAAACACTGTTGACACCCTAGGACAGGCAGTGTGTTATGACTACAGAACATTTCATTCTATTTTCCATGGCAAGGGGGAGGTGTTTTGTAGCTGTAGAAGTAAACTAGGAAAGGTTGATAACTGACAGCACAGCAAGGTCCTACAGGAAGTTAGAAGCTCACTGAATTTCAGGCAGGATCAACAGATGTTTTTTTGTTTTTGCACTCATAGAACGCAAAAATTCTTTGTTTCTATTAAAATGTATTGCAGAGTATTGGCAGAGTATTGGCAGAGTATTGGCAGAGTATTGGCGAGTATTGGCAGAGTATTGGCAGAGTATCGGCGAGTATTGGCAGAGTATTGGCAGAGTATTGGCAGAGTATTGGCAGAGTATTGCAGTGTTGCAGTGTTGCACAGTATTGGCAGAGTATTGCACAGTATTGGCAGAGTATTGCACAGTATTGGCAGAGTATTGCACAGTATTGGTAGAGTATTGCACAGTGTTGGCAGAGTATTGCACAGTGTTGGCAGAGTATTGCACAGTGTTGGCAGAGTATTGCACAGTGGTGGCAGAGTATTGCACAGTGGTGGCAGAATATTGCACAGTGTTGGCAGTGTATTGCACAGTGCTGGCAGAGTAGCTGTCACTGACCAGCGCTGTGGGCACTACACATCCAGCCCACAGCGCTGGTCCCATCTCTCCCCCTCTCCGCTTCTCCCCTCTCACTGTACCGATCGGTACAGAGAGGGGAGGGAGGAACCGGCGTCATGACGTGACGTTGGTTTGTGTACATGTGATCACTCCGTCATTTGACGGAGCGATCACGTGGTAAACGTCCGCTATCAGCGGGCGTTTACCATGATCCGTGATGCGCCGGGTCCGTGGGACCCGGTGGTCACGGATGTTCCCGAGTGTGCACCCCAGGGGGCGCTCGGTAGCAAGTTTCTGGGAGGACGTCCGTAGGAAGTCCACCCAGAATAAGCCGACCGCGCTGTAGCCGTCTTTCGGCTATGGCTCGGTCGGCATGTGGTTAACAAGCAATTTGGATGGCTAAATGTTGACTTCCTCCTGGGCCAAAAGCAGGGCTCACAGATCCAGCACTGTCTGTGAGGAAAGCAATATAACTTTGCAAAGGTGCTCCAATAGACAGGGGTCTCATCTGTCTCATCAACATAGTCTACAGCTGTCCGTTGATTTTATACATAGAGATTACTATATGCACTGCAACATACATAGATAATTAACCTGGCCATTTTATAGATAGGCAACTCCTATCCTCATATTGATTAGTGGTTCCAAATTAATAACTACTGCAGTAGGGAACAGACACAAAAGATACACTCCGCATCTTTCCAAATAACTGCTTTATTATAACGCAATTGAAGGTTTTTATATACATGATTACGTAGGTATCAGATTATATTACAATTGTACGTTTATGGTAACAAGGGGCGTAACATAGGCAGACTAATTCTAATCAGGACTCGAAAGAATGCAAACATGTACTGAAAACATTATAAGTGCTGTGTGCACAGTGAGGGCAGTGTGCAATACATACAAAAGAGAATATAATTATATACAGAACTTACAAATTTCCTTTACAATAATAGACAGAGATTTAACCCCCCTGGCGGTAATCCCGAGTCTGGCTTGGGGTGGAAACTTCAGTACCAAAAGCGGTAACCCCGAGTCAGACTCGGGCTGCGTTGCAGGATACAGGGGGGGAAGTTACTTACCTTATCCCCTGGATCCTGCGATGTCTCCTCGCTGTGTGTGCAAACCGTCAGCTTGCTCGATTCACACAGTGCCCGAGTGCCGCTGATCTCTGTTCCCTGCGACGTTACGACGCACGGGAGCGGAGATCGGCGCCAAATTCAAAAAAGTTTAAAAAAACACACAACACATACAGTACTGTAATCTTACAGATTACAGTACTGTATACAAAAAATACACATCCCCTTTGTCCCTAGTGGTCTGCCCAGTGCCCTGCATGTCATTTTATATAATAAAAAGATTTTTTTCTGCCTGGAAACTGGAGATTGTCTATAGCAACCAAAAAGTGTCCCTTTATGTCAAAAGTGGTTTTAGACCAGCTAGAAAACACTGATAATAAATTAGAATCACAATTTATCATCAAACACTACATTTAATGACAGCGACTATTCTGCAGCTGAGCAAATTTCAGTGTTTTTGATTTGATTACATTATTGAATAATTTTTATATATATTTTTATTATATTATAATTTATGATTTTGTGTTTCAAACTTTATCATACCCGGGATGTCTACTAGACTCTGGTTCGGACAGATTTAAGTGAGTTATTCATAAGAATTGCATGCCTACAATATAAAAACGCCAAATTTCCATGCAAAATAATTGTACCGCTTTCAGCACCAAATTCCAGACAGAATCATACCGCCAGGGAGGTTAAATATGAATATATATATATTCCATATTTGAAATTTTATAACAGATAGATATAATAGATTGATATGTAGGTATAGATAGGTAGATGGATAGATAGATAGATAGATAGATAGATAGATAGATAGATAGATAGATAGATAGATAGATAGGTAGAATAGATAAATAAACAATTGGTAAATAACAATCTTCCACTGTATAGAAATTACCTGCATGAATAGGGGTTGCCCTAACAAGTATGATAAAGTGTGGGCAAAGTGGCTGGATAAGCCGTATACAGTATAGAACGCCAATGGGGGCTAGGGTGTATAATATGCATGCTCCTATGTGAGAAATGTTTGAGGCTATCGGTAAGAGAATTATTGTCTATTGTAATCTGTTTTTTGTTTTATTATTTCTCTATTTTCTTTTTGGATTAATAATTCAAATATCAGATTTTGGAAAGTGTCATATTATATTTATTTTTTAATTTTTTTTTGGACCAAAGTGTATGATGGTTTGACGTGTCTTTGTATGTTTTGTTTGTAATTAAGAAATTTAATAAAAAGATTTATAAAAAAAAAAAGAATAGATAAATAAATAGAATAAATAGATAGATAGAAAGATAGATAGATAGATAAATATATAAATAGATAAATATATAGAATAGATAGATAGATAGATAGATAGATAGATAGATAGATAGATAGATAGATAGATAGATAGATAGATAGATAGAAAAATGCATTTCAAAATAGTTATACATTTAATTTGCATTTTAATGAGTTAAATAAGTATTTTATCCCCTATCAATCAGCAAGATTTCTGGCTCCCAGGTGTCTTCTATACAGGTAATGAGCTGAGATTAGGAGCACTCTCTTAAATGGAGTGCTCCTAATCTCAGCTTGTTACCTGTATAAAAGTCACCTGTCCAAAGAAGCAATCGATTAATAAATCAGATTCCAATCCCTCCACCATGGCCAAGACCAAAGAGCTGTTCAAGGATGTCAGGGACAAGGTTGTAGACCTACACAATGCTGGAATGGGCTACAAGACCATCGCCGAGCAGCTTGGTGAGAGGATGACAACAGTTAGGTGTCCTTTTATGAAGCAGTGAAATCTATTCACTGCTTCATTCTCCGGCATTCACAGAGGAGATCTTTCTCCTCTGTGTGCCTGTTCATGAAGCGGAGTAGATCGCTTCACCCTTGGAGGAGTGGAGTGATCTACAAACGCTTCAAACACTGGAGAACGGCCCCTGATACTGGAATCTCGTGAGACTTCACGAGATTACAGTACCAGAAATTCACTGAAACACTGAGATGTCCATTTATTAAGCAGTGATAAATTATCACAGCTCAATAAACAGACAGACACCAGTGTGATTAATGTTAATAAAATAAAGAGTCCCCCCTACATTATATATACATGTATACACACACACACATATATACATGTATATACACACACATTATATATATATATATATACATATACACATTATATATATATTTATGTATACACATACATATGACAGGGGGACGTGGTTACAGTGTTGGGGGGGGGTCTGAACGAGGCATAAGGAAGTTAATAATCTTCCTCTTTCCTCCTCAGATCCCCCGGGTTTCTCTCTTCACTCCCCGCATCACCACCTCTGAGTTGGTGAATCGGGAGTGTGAATTCTGACACAGATCGCCAGTGAAGCACTCAGATCGCAGCTTCATAAACTGGTCGTTACTGTGTCATTCTATGTGGATTCTCCATGTGTGGAGATAATCGGCGGGAGAACAAGTTCAAACACTTCCCCCCCCCCCCCCCCCCCATTATCTCTGGTTTATAAACTGTTTATGGGGTGTGATCAGTGGTGATCTTCAGGATCTCCGCTGATCAATGCTTCATAAAAGGACACCTAAATGTGATTATTCGCAAATGGAAGAAACACAAAATAACTATCAATCTCCCTCAGTCTGGGGCTCCGTACAAGATCTCACCTCGTGGAGTTTCAGTGATCATGAGAAAGGTGAGGAATCAGCTCAGAACCACACAGGAGAATCTTGTCAATGATCTCAAGACAGCTGGGACCATATTCACCAAGAAAACAATTGGTAACACACTACGCCGTGAAGGACTGAAATCCTGCAGTGCCTGCAAGGTCCCCCTGCTCAAGAAAGCACATGTACAGGACCGTCTGAAGTTTACTAATGAACATCTGAATGATTCAGAGGAGAACTGGGTGAAAGTGTTGTGGTCAGATGAGACCAAAATCAAGCTCTTTGGCATCAACTCAACTTGCCGTGTTTGGAGGAGGAAGAATGCTGCCTACAACCCCAAGAACACCATCCCCCACCGTCAAACATGGAGGTGGAAACATTATGCTTTGGGGGTGTTTTTCTGCTATGGGGACAGGACAACTTCACTGCACCAAAGGGGCGATGAACAGGGCCACGTACTGTCAAATCTTGGGTGAGAACCGCCTTCCCTCAGCCAGGGCATTGAAAATGGGTCGTGGATAAGTGTTCCAGTATGACGATGACCCAAAACACACGGCCAAGGCAACAAAGTCGTGGCTCAAGAAGAAGCACATTAAGGTCCTGGTGGCCTAGCCAGTCTCCAGACCTTAATCTCATAGAAAATATATGGAGGGAGCGGAAGGTTCGAGTTACCAAATGTCAGCCTCAAAACCTTAATGACTTGGGAGGGATCTGCGAAGAGGAGTGGGACAAAATCCCTCCTGAGATGTGTGCAAACCTGGTGGCCAACTACAAGAAATGTCCGACCTCTGCGATTGCGAACATGGGTTTTACCACCAAGTACTAAGTCATGTTTTGCAAAGGGGTCAAATACTTATTTAACTCCTTTAAATGCAAATCAATTTATACCTTTTTAAATGCGTTTTTCTAGGATATTTTTGTTGTTATTCTGTCTCAAGTATAGCTTCCGTGAAGGAAAAGCGCTCTATGAATGGAGCATGGGGGGGGTAATTTAAAGGTTTGCCTCCTCCATTCATAGAGGATGGGGGGGGGGGGGGGGGTAATTTAAAGGTCCGCCTCCTCCATTCATAGAGGACGGGGGTGATGTAATGGTCCGCCTTCTCCATTCATAGAGGATGGGGGGATAATTTAAAGGTCCGCCTCCTCCATTCATAGAGGATAGGGGATAATTTAAAGGTCCGCCTCCTCCATTCATAGAGGATTGGGGGATAATTTAAAGGTCCACCTCTTCCATTCATAGAGGATGGGGGGGGGGGGGGGGTAATTTAAAGGTCTGCCTCCTCCATTCATAGAGCACTTTTTATTCTTGGAAACTTAAGGAAAGCTTCTATGATTGGAGGAACATCAGCTACATACAGTATATGGCACTGTGTTCTCGCAGCGGTAAAAATGGCTTCCCCACCTGACCCCAAGTGGGACACAGACAGCAATAATATTCTAACAGGGAGTTCTAACCGTTCACCCCTCTATCCTAAACCAAAGAACAAAAAAATGTTTTTGCTTTAGATACACTTTAACAATGGAATCTTTAGTTCAAGCACTAGTGTATGGAATCTCCTATGCTGCTTAGTATGTGCCCTGCATGGCTCACCAAGGCATTATTTTTTTTTAAATATGTTTTTTTTAGCCTCCTTTAACCACTTCAGCCCCGGATTTTGATACAGCGTTGTGCACAAGAGCAGCAGCACTCCCAGCTGGACATTGGCTCCTGCTCCTGTCAATCAAATCCTATGAAGGGGGAACAGGGGGTAATAGATGCAGACAGGGCAGCTCGGGAGCGAGCATGCACAAGTGCCCCAATAGCAAGTGGCTTGCTATGGGGGCACTCGGGGGGGAGCCAGGAGTGCTAGAGGGCAATCCGACAAGAGGAGGATCAGGGCTGCTCTGTGCAAAACCATTGAACGGAGCACATAAGTATGACATGTTTGTTTTTTTTAATTGAAAGTTTTAATATCACTTAGCCCATTATGTCTCAGTGCACCAGAATAAGGAGTAGATACTTACCTTATTTCGCAGTCCGACAAAGTCCTTCTGGCGGTGCATCTGGTCCCCTGCCACCTCCTCTTTAAGGTACTCCCAGCTGCGGTGTCATGCATGTCCCCACCATGTACAATCCTGGGTTAAAAGACTGGCATTGTACGTTGTACTTGATGATGCCAAGGGACTGCCCACAGCCTGAAGCTTTAGGCTCTAATAGGCTTCAAAATAGGGTGGGCTCAGGGCGCAGAGAATGCACCCTGATCCCACCCAATTGTGTGACGATAGTGAATTAATTTTAGCTATTTCCACACTAACCTTCCTCCCCACCAATCAGGAGGCAACCCTATTGGATGCCTGGCGTTTAGGAAGGAGACACGTGCTGGAGCGTAGGTCGCCGCCGCTCTGAGAGGAGCTGCTGCGGTGCTACAGTAAGTCCCCTCGGCTCTATCAGAGCCACATGCGGGGGGTGCTGCCATGCTGCCAGAGCCGCGAGGGGGGGGGTTGTGCTGCCAGAGCCGCGAGCCACGATTCTCGTACGCGGATGGGTGGCTGCTGCCAGAGCCGCAAACCCCGCAAGTGGGGGGACAGTGGGCACAGTGGCGGCATTTGATGGGCTCAGTGGCTGGATATACTGGGCACAAGTGGCTGCATTTGATGGGAAAGTGGCTGCATATGATGGATACAGGTGGCTGCATATGATGGGAACAGTGGCTGCATATACTGGGCACAATGGCTGCATGTGATGGGCACAGTGAGGCTGCAATTGATGGGGGGGGGGTTCAGTATTTTTCAGTTTGTTTGCCCCCCCCCCCCCCCCCCCCCCACTGCAACTGTTCCAGGTTTTCTAGGACAGACCCCCATCTTGGATCTCAATTCTAATAATTCTGTGTCCTGGGTCATGTCCCGGGATCACAATGCCACATTTATTTCAATTAGGACTCATTTACTCTTGGTTTGGCTTCAACGCACATGTTTTTAATGCTTTGGTGGTGCTTCGATTAGGTTTCGGCGGTGCTCTTTTGAAGCTTTGTTGAAGCTTGGCAGATGCCAAGCTGAATTAAAGCCTCTTAAAAGCTGCAGTTGCTTCATGGAGCTTCAAACGAGTTTTGTCATAGAGCTCTATGGAGGCTTTGAAGATGCTTTAAAGCACCACTAAAGCTACACGGGGTATCATTTTTGAAGTGAAGCCAAAGCAAACACAAGGTGTAAACAGGACTGTAAACTAACCATTTTATTTAGTGACATGAGCTTTGACTGGCATTAAAGTGGTTGTAAACCCACTGAAAAAAACAAAACCTGCAAGACAAATGCATAGCATACTAGCTCATTATGAAATACTCACCTTAGATCGAAGCCCTTGCAGCGGCCCCGGCACACTGCTCTGTCCAGCGACATGTCTTCCGGAGTTATTTCTGGGTATCATGGGTGGCTCCGGCGCTGTGATTGGCTGGACCGGCGATGACGTCACTCCTGCACTTGCATGCGGGAGCCACCGGTAACGGCACGTCAGCTGAAGCAACGAGCACGAACGAGCTGTTGCTTCAGTGCGCATATGTCAATGACGTCGGCACATGCTGATACAGGGGATATCTCCTAAACCGTGCAGGTTTAGGAGATATCCACGGTAGCTACAGGTAAGCCTTATTATAGGCTTACCTGTAGTAAAAAGTGGTTTGTAAGGGTTTACAACCACTTTAAGAGAGCTTTAACAAAGAGTGTCCAAAGCCTTGTTTTGAAGCAAGTGTAAACTAGCCCTTACTGTGCATACTCAGTAGCTCAATAAGGCATTCATTATGGGGATCAGGGCTGCCAGTGGGTGTATGATCCCAACCGGGGTAGGCGAGACCTGCCAACTTGAATTTGATAGAATTTTGTTAATTGGTTACCTTTATTAACTACCTTTATTAACTACTGTAAGATATTTGTATTCATATAACATATGCTAATGAGGAAATATGTGTTGTGTAAATGACTGTCTTGAACATGAACAATGGCTCGTTTTGTTAAAAACAATTTATAAATTAAAAAAAAAAATATATATATATAGATATAGATATAGATATAGATATAGATATAGATATAGATAGATAGATAGATAGATAGATAGATAGATAGATATAGATAGATAGATAGATAGATTAGATAGATATATATATATATATATATATATATATATATATATATATATATATATATATATATATATATATATATATAAAATAAAAATTGAATTTGTTGTTTTTTTTTTGTTTTTGTTTTTTGTGGTGCCATTTTGGCATTGTACAATTTGGAAAATAAATAATAAAATGTAATTTAAAAAATGTATAAAGCTGCTAGAAATACCAAAAGTATTAGAGAAAATTTGAATTTTCAGAATGTTTTGTCTTGGCTAGTGTACATGATTCAAGCACTGGAGCATACCTTCCATAGCAAATTCCACTTGTTAGCAAACCCCACATATATGTGCCATAACATGTGCATGTATCTTCCTGTGTGGTAAACACAGTGAGGATATGATTTTCTTATCCATTGAATGCATACACACAACATTTTATTTAAATTAGCCCCATATGTGATGATCACATGCATGCAGACACATATACATTGTATAGGTTATATTAGGACAGTGCACATCATTCTATAGATGTAGAGTGTCATGGTGTAGTGTACAATGCATTGAAGTACATACAATGCTACTACTGTATAATAATGTGCACACATCAGATCCAGTGATGGGCACAATGCTACTACTGTATAATAATGTGCACACATCAGATCCAGTGATGGGCACAATGCTACTACTGTATAATAATGTGCACACGTCAGATCCAGTGATGGGCACAATGCTACTACTGTATAATAATGTGCACACATCAGATCCAGTAATGGGCACAATGCTACTACTATATAATAATGTGCACACATCAGATCCAGTGATGGGCACAATGCTACTACTATATAATAATGTGCACACATCAGATCCAGTGATGGGCACAGGGCTCTCCATACAGATCTTGTATTAAAAATCCTAAAGTCCACATACATCATTACAGATCTCTCAATGTATATCCCTTCTAGATCTGTGCACTGCCCATCACACACAAGATATTCATCTTATAGATAATGTATTATATGTAGATCCAGCTGTCAGTGTTTTATCATATTCCAGTATAAAAGTCCTATACAATATATTCCTAGAAAGACAACACTGTAGATCATACCAGACATCATTCTACCTATAGATGGACATATAAATTCCATCGCACGGGCATATCATATACAATGCAACTAATTCTTCTGGCATTATAGATCTCACACCCTTTGTTATTTTACACACATCATTATCGGGCGATCCCACAGATCACTAATCAAATCTGAGATATAAAATGTTTGTGAACCCTTACACTGTGCACCTAAAAATGTATAGGAAATCATTCTCTCTGATATATTACACAACACATCCGACTTCTTTTTAAAGTCGGGGAGTTCAATAATTTTGCACCACTGTGTTCATCGCAGTAAATTGCAGTTTTATTTCTCTAACATTCCTTTAAATAATAATAATAATATTGGATAGCAGGTCAGGGGAAGCTGTAGGGCACAGTTCTTGCACTTTACATAAAAACATAGAAAATATGTATCCATTATGATGATGATTATTATTTTTTTTAAAGAATATTAAGGAAATAAAATAATATGTGAGTCTATACGGAATGTAGCTGAGAATATTATTCACAACAACAAATACGACAATAATAATAATTTTTCTATTATGTGTTAACAGCAACGAATATTATTATTATCATTATTGTTATTACGAATATTATTATTATCACTATTGTTATTACGAATATTATTATTATCATTATCATTATTATTATTATTATCGTTATTGTTATTATTATTATTATTATTATTTCAAAAGCAACAACAAATAATAACAATAGTAGTAATCCTAATACGTGTGTTATTATTTAGTAACAGAGTAAAATGTTTTGAAGATCCCCCATTAATCAGCAGATTTTCGCCTATGAAAATGTCCACCTATAAAAATAATGAGATATGAAACTTTAGGACCTGATGTAATAAAGATTTCCCCATTAAAGGCCGTGTCAGGTTGAAGGAAATTCCAATTTCATTATTACAATTCCCTTCGTCTGATCGGTATTTGCAATAAGGATAGGAAAGAGTAAAAATCGCTCTTTTAAAAAAAAAAAAAAAAAAAAAATCTCTATATGGTAATGTCTGCTCCTGTATATGGTAACAAAATACACTAAATTCCTCCAAATATCCTCAGCTGTATAGTGGGGTTATGCATTTCTTATAATATAAAAGTGCACACAACTGAACAACTATACAAAGGATATGGTAACAAAATACACTAGATTCCTCCAAATCCCCCCCCCCCCCCACACATGTATGGGGGGGGGGGGGGGTTATACATTTTTAATGATATAAAAGTGCACACAACTGAACAACTATTCAAAGGATACTTATTGATTAAAAACGATGTGTCTGCGATTTGATGTATACCCGTGTGTACTGTTACATACAGTAAAGGTTTACTTGTGTGATAGTATAAATTAGGACAAGTATTTCACCATGTGATATGTGTCATTAATTGTATAAAAAAATGTTCAAAACATATATAAATTATTTATATTGTTTATTACATTTGTGTATGCTGTGTGATGACCTAGTAATGTACATAAGACTAATATAAAGTACATAATAGGTTTTATATATCACATGAGGAACGTTCGTAAATGTGATGATAGTCAGGTGTATTAAACAAAAAAAATAATAATAATAATATATATATATATATATATATATATATATATATATATATATACATTCATGATATTTATTTACAAATATATAAAAACATTCTTACACATATTTTCTCAATTTATTTTTATCATGCCTGCTACACATTAGTAGATACTATCATACTGTCATGATATTTATTTACAAATATATAAGAACATTCTTACACATATATATATCTATATATATTTTTTTTTCTCAATTGTAGGGCTTAATTTTTTTTTATCATGCCTGCTACACATTTGTAGATACTATCATACTATCATTATATTTATTTACAAATATTCAAGAACATTTATATATATATATATATATATATATATATATATATATATATATATATATATATATATATATATATATATATATATATATATATATATATATATATATATATATATATACTGTATATACATTTTCTCAATTGGAGGGCTTAATTGATCCTTTTCAGGCTTTTTGTAGATATTATTATTTGGATTTATAAATATTTATCTATCTATCTATCTATCTGTCTATATATATATATATATATATTATATATATATATATATATATATATATATATATATATAATATATATATATATATATATATATATATATATATATATATATATATATATATATATATATATATATATATTTATATATTAGATTTTTTTGTGGCAGTAAAAACTAGGACGGATATATATATATATAAAGCAATCGTTTTGATAGTACTTTTTATGATTAATTCTTGTTGGCCTGTGTTCTCTTACCCAGTCAGGCCGCTGGCATTAAAAACAAATATGTCACCCCTTAAATCTAATGTGAGTAGAAACCGGTGAAATAAAAAGGAACCGGTGTAATTAATATAATTTTGGCATCTGCTGTATTATTATCTCATAAACAAAAAATGATATTATATTAGAAAAATGAATATGATAATTATGATGATTATTAGTATTATTATGATGATGATTATTAATAGTATTATTATTCTTCTTATTGTTGTTATCATTATGTTATACACATAAAAAGCATGTAAATAAATTACCCGTATTTTAGTGTATATAAGTGTATTATACCTACAAATTGAAATTATTTATATATATATATATATATATATATATATATATATATATATATATATATATATATATATTATATTGCTACAAAAACAGGCAGTCTTTAGGCTATAGGCCTTATGATGACACATAAAAAGCATGTAAATAAATTGCCCGTATTTTAGTGTGTATATAGGTGCATTATGCCTAGAAGTTGAAATACATTTATATATATATATATATATATATATACATATATATATATATATATATATATATATATATAAAATATTGTGTCCTTATGATGACACATAAAAAGCATGTAAATAAATTGCCCGTATTTTAGTGTGTATATAAGTGTATTATGCCTACAAGTTGAAATACGTTTATATATATATATATATATATATATATATATATATATATATATATATATATATATATTGCTACAAAAAAGAGGCAGTCTTTAGGCTCTAGGCCCCCTGTCCTTCTGATGGTGATCTGACCTGTCCATTGCTCCCCATGCCCTGGAAAGCCCATTGGTATGAATGCACTCAGACTATTACCACCACACAAGCCTGCCCTGACCCTCCTCCTCCAGCACCCATCCACCTCCTGCCTATAATGAACTCTCCTGCAGAAGATTTGTATTATTTGTACAATGTCAGATATGGAGTGCTATCCCCTATCATGGTTGAGGGGCCAAATGCGATTTCCAATAGGTCATCTCCCGGTGGTGACATCACTATAAAGTCATTACAAGGCAATGGCAGGATTTAATGGCTTTTTAATAGCGGCTTGAGCTGCCTGGGACCGATGCTGCACACACCTCCCAGGGATGCATGGCATCTCAGCCCAGCCAATGTGTTGGGGGGGGGGGGGGTGCCAGCCAGCAGGGCACACAGAGGATGGGCGAGCTGGGTGAGTCTCCTCTCCTGCAGCCAGGCGGCTCTCTATCACAGGCTTACATACATATTTGAGTTTCCAGTGTGGGGAAGTTTGGACTTTGGCTGCTGCAGTGTTTTTTTGAACAGGACTGGAGCCTGGCGCCGGCTGATGGTGAAATAGATATAATGCCACGTGATAGGGAGAAGCCAGTCACTCTTCAGGAGGAGAGAGAGAGAGAGAGAGAGAGAGAGAGTGCAGCCATCAGACACCCCTCTCCTCCTCCCCCTCTGCCTGGTGCTGGGGTGATCACTGTTTGCTGCACTCTGCCCCCCTGCTAGATCATCTGTAGATCTCTGGATCAGCCTGCAGATTTCTGAAGGTTGGACTTTCTTTTATTTCTTTTTTTACTTTTTTTGTATTCACTTTCATGCAAAGAATTAACTTAGATGTGGTATGGTGGCTCAGGAGTGTGCACTGTGTCTATAGGGGACATGGGGCTGGTGACAACTGGGTAGGGCTATTGAGAGGTGCTGCACTACCCTGAGTAGGAAAAAATGGATACAACACTGTCATAAAAGTGAAGTTTATATATAATTATGGGTGCTACATTGTTTCTAAAGTGGATGTAAAGAGATAAGGGGGATGAGGGGTGCTGCATTGTGACAAAAGTGGTTTTATAGGGGTCCTGGTGTGCTGCACTGGGGACAGGAGTGAGCTTAAAAGGATATGGGATAATGCATAAGAGGGTTTAAAGGGATAAGGATTGCTACACTGTTACAAAAATTGATTTAAGTTGATAATAAAACTGTGACAAACCTTGCTACCTAGAGGTGCTGCATAATTATACAGATAAGGGGTGCTGCATAATGACAAAGGTGGAATTATAAAGATAAGGGGTGCTGCACTTTGATAAAATCGTTTTTGGGGGTGCTGTATGAGCATATAAATGGGCTAATTGCATGCAGGGGTGCTGCACTGTGACAAAAGTGGATCCAAAG
>CM053028.1:515559810-515604810 GCA_028564925.1 Lithobates sylvaticus | reverse complement strand
CTTTGACTTGCCCGCTCAAAGCACTACCTCCTCCCTGGCTGTACCGCATGAGCTGGGCAACTGCCGCACCTCTGAATTACCTTATTGGTTGGCCAAACGGAGCTCGGTTTTTCCTCCAATGTAATGAACTTTTGCATCTTGCGGAGTGGGAGTGTAATGGTTGATGAACAAAATGAGATAAGGAATTGAGTGCAGAAATTTCCTGGCCTATGGGGCATTTTCTGACCTCCCAGCATGAAAACTTTGTTATTCATAAGCAATTTGCAGAGAAGTGGAAAGAAACTTTTTGTTTTGCAGGCGTCCTATAGATAATGGATCTGATGACCCTCCTGTTTTTTTAAAGGTTTCCAGGATTTTCCACCCGCCAAGATCCACTGCACCAGGATTATCCAACCAGCCAATCCTTGTCTTGTTTTGGACAGCTGTGATAAGATTTAAATAACTGCTGCACAGGGGGGACCCAACCTACCGGACCCAACCTACCTCCTCTCCATCAATGTGCCTCAGACCTTGCCTGACCACAGCAAAAAAAAAAATCACCTTTGTTCACAAACCAGCGAGCTTTTGCTGTCAGTTATTTTCAACAAAATTCTTGCTGGTTCCTGGATACGGGCTTAATAGATTGATTGTGTAGCATTAGTTGGGAACTTTTGTTCCCAAGATTGTTAAACCTCAGTCATCCATTAATGCTTCAGTTGGAAATACAGTAGTTGCTGTCAAAGCCATGCCAATAGAATGTTAAAGCTGAACACTTTATTGCATGCTTACATTGGTTCAGTTTGGACCAATGTAGGTTTGCATATCTCATACCACCTGAGGTGGGGGCACTGATGAAGCTCACAATGTAGTAGTTGGCACTACTACAGTGATAGCTGCAATCTTCCCGGATTTGCTAGAATACTATGCAAACGGCTTCCCTTCTGCACACTGACCACAGGCAATCTCTCGCTCGGCACTGCCGCCATTTACTAAACACTTCGAATATAGGGTGTTTGCTGTTGGACCAGGAAGGGCGTTGATGTTGCTATCTCCATTGCATCCAAGCAGATAACATCTTAAAAGCATTGCGTAAATGGCAGCAGTGCCGAGTGAGCAGCCCCCTGTGGAGAAGAAACCAATTGGAACAGGAACCCAAAGATCACTGTAGTAGCTCTGAATACTACATTGTCGGCTTCCCCACTCCCCTATCAGGTGGCATGAGTTATACTGTATGTACTTACATTGGTCTAAGCTGAAACAATGTAAGCATGCAATAGGGATAAATCCAGAAGTTGAGCCCTAACACTCTATTGTCATGGATTGTGGGCAGCAGCCTCTCAAATATGATATGCATGCTTACTGTGCCAAGCTGGACCAATGTAGGTATGCACCAAAGATTAACCTGGAGTTGAGCTTTAAGACCCCTTTCAAATGGAGCTGAATCCATCAAGCGGCTTAGCCTGCTCAGCGAGATATCATCTCCGCTGATCCTGGCTGAGATAGCGGATGACAGGTCCGTGTCTGCTCCGCTATGCAGAGCGGACCCAGACACAGCCCGCTGTTTTTTCTAATGGGTGGTCTGATGGAAATGAACTGCCTGCCTGCTTCCATCCAACTGTCATCCGATCTGCCGGGATTCGTTCCCCACCGTCTGTTCTTGGTGGATTGAATGCCATGCATCCGCCGATCCATGGAGGACAATAGGTGGTCTGTTTTTCAGGAAGACATGGTCTGTCCGCTGGTGTGAAAGGGGCATCAGGGGGTCCCATAAAATGTTACATTGATACTGGGGACCACTACTAATGCTATATGTAACTCATGGATTGGTGATCCGCCAGAAAATGTAATCTGTTCTACCATTTCAACTTTGTTGCTCCAGTCTATAAATCATATCCTGTATCTGTAAGCAGACTACGGTTATTGTAAAATCAGAAGTCCGCCTATTGTGATCTTCGCTGTGTCCAAATGATTTGGCACATAGGTGACAGAAATGAGCAGCATGCTGCAACATGGTGTAAATCGGCCCGAACATTTTAGGATGTGTTTTAACCTTAGCCACTCCAGAAAATGTTTTATCTCCTAGCCACAGCATAAGGGTTATGAAGAGTATTATCTGGTTTTCATTTTTTCTCCACTTGAAGGTGAGGAAGATTTGAAGTTCTTGTAAAGGCGCAAGGATTTTTTTTACCTTCATGCGTTTTTTGGATGAAGGTAAAAAAACTGTGTGCAGCAGCCCTCCCCAGCCCCCCCTCCCCTAATACTTTTACCTGAGCCCCATCTCGATACAGTTAGGTGCACAATTCAGTGCCTCTCTGGGGTCTCTGTCTCCTCAATGGCTGAGACAGCAGTGTACTGTCAATCACAGCCAATGAGGAGAGAGCGGGGGGCATGCCTTATTGATGCATAGAGCAGGGCTTGGGAACGAGCACACACCAGTGCCCCCACCCATAGCAAGCACCTTGCTATGGGGGGCACTGGTCAAATGGACAGACAGAGCAGTGGCTCAGGAGCCCCCTTGGCATTAGCAAGCTGCTTGCTATGGGGGCGGGAGGGATGGGCCAGCGGCACCAGAGGAGGACCCAAGAAGAGGAGGATCAGGGCTGCTCTGTGAAAAACTGTTGTGCAGACCAGGTAAGTATAACATGTTTGTTTTTTTCAATAAAAAAAAAAAAAAACTCAGCCTTTAATATCACTTTAAAGAATTCCAGAAATGTTGTCGCACTGCATGGGTTAACTGCTATTTTTTTTTTTTTTTGTCTAGAGGAGAGCAGAGATATACTTGCCTAATCCACCGATCCTCCAAAGACTGGTCCCTGCTGCTCGTGTGCAGTGGACTGTATCTGACGTCATCACGCCCATGGACCTGCTCTGGACATGAGAACGGCAGGAACAGTCCATGGCTGGATGTGGGGGAGCCCTTTTTTTTGAGGATTGAAAGGATCGGTTAAGTATAGCCTTTTAGTGCACCCCTAGACAAAAACGAGCAGTTAATCCGTGCAATAAAACAAAAAAAACAACATTGTAATGACAGGTCCCCCTCCACTTTTTACTAAGTGGCAGTGACGGCTTTTCGTGCCTTCAAATTCCATAGGAATACACTAAGTTCTGCAAAGTGTACATGCCTACTAAAGCCTAATAAGGTCTGTTACGGCTGGGGAAACGGGAACAGAACTGGGACCTGTCCTGGGGTTCTGGAGACCTTCAACAAACCCAACCAGAACTAATTAATCATTTTGTGGGGGCTTACCCTTAAACAGTTTGGCTGAAACCACCTGTGACCAAAAAGTCATTGGAAGTCCAGATGATGGCTACCACAGGGATGGAGAAGGGGCAAATACCGTGCCTTTGTTGTCCTGTCAGGGAAATGTGTTTTGTGTTTCCGGATCTGGATAGATTTCTGCTTTTGTGCTTCCTACGTCGTCGCTGCTTTTTTGACAGAAGGATGAGTTGGGACCTGGAAATCCATCTGCCTTGGCTTCTTGATCTTCTAGTATTCTGGATTCTAGCTAAAAGTCTACATAACTTTTCCTGATTCAGGCCCTCTGTCAGGATTTCCCTGGATCTACGCGTTTCAGCACCATTCCGTCTACAAGGAAAACCTAACATAAGCTTGTATTATATTTTTAGAAAATCTACACCTTTCTGTTCAGAGATCTTTTATGGTGACTCCAGGTCTCTGTCGGGTGCATGTGCGCAAAATGTAATGAGTGGTGACTCGTCCTCCTTTTGGATACCTACAAGATCAGAACCATTTAATTCAAAGGAAAACCTGCTTCCTGCAAAGGACAATCTAGACCTCAGGAAGCTGCATTGGGAAGTTGTTTTTTTTTTCCGAGTCATGCAGTCTTGTTACAAATATGTTATGTTTAATTGCACAAGATGGATCACTATTATGCACAAAGTTCCACTACCATTAAATGTGCACAAATGCTCCATCACGATTCATACTTCACCTGGAGGAATTTTCCTAAATGAGTGCCAATAGGGAGGGTGTCTATTTCCTTTAGTCGTGTGCTCGATCCCAATACTGTATGTGGTGCCACTATTAATACCTTCAATGTTGGCATTCTCTGCTGATGTCTCATGACAAATTATTCTTGCGGGCGTTAAATCTTTGCCATAATCCTGGCCACATAATGAAGTTATGCAAAACTTAAAGCGGAGTTCCACCCTAAAGTGGAACTTCCGCTTATCGGATTCCTCCCCCCCCTCCGGTGCCACAATTGGCACCTTTCAGGGGGGAGGGGGGTGCAGATACCTGTATAATACAGGTATCTGCACCCACTTCCGGGACGCATTATCCGAGCTGCCCCGCCTCTATCCGAGAATGCCCCGTTGTGTCTTGGGAAACACAGTTCCCAGGACACAGCGGGGACCAATAGGGGCGCGCATCGCGACTCGCGCATGCGCAGTAGGGACCGGGCCGTGAAGACGTTGCGTCTTCACTTCCTGATTCCTTGACGGCGGGGCAGCGATAGACGAGCGGTCTCTCGTCACATTCTGCCGACATCGCTGGAACCAGGAACAGGTAAGTGCCCATCTATTAAAAGTCAGCAGCTGCACTATTTGTAGCTGCTGACTTTTAATATTTTTTGTGTGCGGGTGCAGCTCCGCTTTAAATAAACTGAATGAACTATGCCTTCTAAATTTTAAATCAGAAGTAAACCCATCAATGTAACCATTTAAAAAAACTGTTACATTCCCGGCATGCCGGAAATGCTAACTGTCACATTGGTTGTGCTCTCAAGCAAACTGTCAAACCATCCAATGACTGGTGTCCTAACAGATCACATGTGCAGCACCATGGCAGTTGAAGGTTAAATAGAGGCCAAGATGGCAGCTTCCTTGGCTGAAAACGATAGGAGGGTTTACTTCCACTTTAAGTTCTCATCCAAGAAGTTGCTGGAAGTCGTGTGGGTGGTGTGGCCATGTATCAAAACAGGATGTAGTTTGACCCCCACAAAATGCTATATCCCAATTACAGAAGGCACCAGGAGTTTCCATCTCCTAACTTCCCAGCGCTGCTGATCTTCCCATTGTGCCTTAAAGACCTATGGAAATAATGGCTTTCTTAAAGCTCCACTCCAGGAATTATCTTTATTGCATGTAAAGCAGCCCTTGGATTATGTAATTTTGGTGGAAGGAAAGAAAATGACTTGATTCCCTCATCAACACAGTCAGTGTTGATGGGGGAAATCCATCCCGCAGCACTATTGTGTTCTTTTGGCGGGGAGCCTTCCCGGCTGATAGAACACAGTGATTACTGCTTGCGGCCATAGCTGGTTGCAGTAATCGCATGTGAAAAAATAGGACAACCAGCCTGCCCATAGATGGATCAAATCTCGACTGGTCCCTGCTGAACAGGCCGAGCTGACCCAGCTATGGCTCTTTAAAAAAAAAAAAAATTCAGCAGCTACAAATACTATAGCTGCTGACCTTTAATATAAGGACACCTACCTGAACAGAGATCCTGCAATGTCCTTCGATCAGCTTTGGATGCAGGCGTTGGCATCTGTAGAAAGGGAAACGGGAAGTGAAACCTTGCGGCTTCACAGCCTTTTTCCTACTTCGCAATGCGTGAGTCGCGCTGTGACTGGTCCCGTCGTTTTCTGGGACCTGTGATGTGTCCCAGAAGACTGTGGGGGAAGGATGGGAGGCCGAACTTCTGGCTCAGATCACCAAGCTGATCTGAGGCGGAAGTGGGAGCGGGTAGCCTCCCCAGGCTTGGTCCACCTTCAGATCTCACTGCTGCAATGGCTGAAAAGGATGGCCATGTGAGCGAGCGCGCACACATGATTCAGAATGCATTACTTTGCTGCTTGTTTGATCCTGCCATCAATGTTTGGAAGACATCGGTGAATTGCAGAGTTTGCCTCAAGTGAAGTCAATGACGGCATGCCACGAGGTGCCCTAAATGGTCTACAAGACCTTTAGGAAGCTCTTCCTTGTATGCTTAGTTTACACTTGTGGTTGTGGGGTAAAAATTAAGTGGTTAAGGCATGTTTTTACTACCCTCCCAACCGCCCCTTTCAGACGGAGCGGATCCATCCAAGCGGACCCGCCTGCTCAGCGGGGGAATCTGTCCGCTGATCCCCCACTGAGCAGGCGAATGACAGGTCCATGTCCACTCTGCATGGTGGACACAGCCCGCTCTCCTCAATGGGGCAGTCAGATGGAAACGGAATGCATGTCAGTTTCCATCCAATTGTCATCTGATCCACCGGATGGATGGCGAACGTATTGCTATCCGTCTGATTTTTTTAGCAGCCCCGATCAGATTGGATGCAGGCGGGTGTCAGCGGACTGGCAGACCCCATCGGTTTGCTGGTGTGAAAGGGGCCTAATATGTCAAAGGCAGATGGAAGGGGGTGTGTGTATATATGTCACGACCGCGATGCTTTGCAGCGTTGCAGACCTTATCCCTCCTGTTGCCTTCGGTGGGCAGTACCACCACCAAACATATATTCAAGTAAACGGGGCCGCATCTGTGAGCTAAACGCTAGGCTTGTGGTTGCTGCGCTGTATTCTTAATCAAAAAGCTTGTCAAAAAAAAAAAAACAGGCATTCAGGAGGCAGTAGTATTGTCTCCTGAATGCCTATAATCCATGCCTGCTCAGCTCTGAGCGAGGTTTTTACTGCTCCCCATTTGCTGCCGTGGCAGGAATTATACCCTCTGTCTCTTTCGGTGGGCATATCGCCCGCTGAGACCGACCCATTCAGGTGAGTGGGGTTGCACTGCATGGCACGTGTTTGCAGGGTGGCAGTACAGGGTTTAAGGAATTAAAGTGGATCGCTCTTCAGAGACCAAAGCAAATGTGAATGAGCCCTTCATGAATTCCCTTAAAAGCTATGGAAATGCAATGCTGTAAGTGTTGAAATGTATTTGTTGTTAGCACCTGTGTGAACTGAACCTAAAGCAGTGTTTCTCATTTCCAGTCCTCAAGACGCACCAACAGGTCATGTTTTCAGGCTTTCCATTATTTTTGCACAGGTGATTTGATCAGTTTCATTGCCTTCGTAATTACCACAGTCGTATCTGAGGGAAATCCTGAAAACATGACCTGTTGGTGCACTTTCAGGACTGGAGTTGAGAAACACTAACTTGGCACAGTGGGGAAGATGTAAACAAACCGGTCCTATGTTGGACTTTAGGTCTCTGGGGGGGGTGGTTCAATGCTTGTTGGCTCTGGGCTGGTCCCTAGCCATCTGTTTCACCTTACTATTGGTTGTGATACGTAGCCTGGCCTGTCAGTAGTAAGGCAGGAATGGAAGGGGATTGGTTGGATCCAGTGCCCACATAAGCTGGTTGCAGTACAAAGTAATCTGGTTTTTGTTGGGACCCTGGCAAAGGTAACATTTTTCAAGTGAGCAAAGTACCAGTTACATTTATTGGGCATCAGGTTTACCTTCACTTTCTGGGTCAGGACATGTGAATGAGGCATTTTTTTTTAAGTGCCTAAATACACCCTTCATAACTTTTGTTTCTCTTGCTGAAATTCTAGTTGCTCTGATTCCGCTATAGACATGTGCGCCTCTGCAGGTCTCCTATACTGTATACCATAATAACGTGGCATTTTTTACTAAGATTTCTGGAGCGACTAATTTTCAATGTCAGAATGTGCCTTCCCCATCTATGCTTCCCTTCAATCTGTGCGTTGACTGACTTTCTTCAATGGACCAAACAAGCTCAAGGGAATCTTGTATTTTCAGTGTTTGGCCTCCATCTTATATTCTTAGATATTTTTGTAAGTGCCTTGATCTCTCCTATTATGTTACTATGCTGTTGTTGGACATGGGGTGGGGGGGGGGGGGGTCATTTTATACAAATGATTGTTGAAATAAAATTGCAAATCTGTTTTGTAAACTGACAGATATTTTCCCAAAAAAATGAAATAAAAAAGATGTAGAAGCATCACGATGTGTCTGAAGTTGATTTTCTGTTATGTGTAATATAATTGGTGGATGTATCAGTTTATCTCTTTCCTGTAGGGTTCCAGTGGTGGCTAACTGGAAGGACCAACATGGACTTTCCTCTGCTGGCCACAAGACGTCTGGGTAGGTTTAAGGTCAGTTGAAGATACAACCTCACTGGGTCTGGCTTTGAGTCCTCGTCTCATTACCTAGAACAGGGGTGTCAAACTCCATTTCACCACGGGTTGCATGAGCAGTATGGTTTCCCTCAAAGGGCTAGTTGTATCTGGGGTTCGCTACCTACAGTGTGCAGGGTTCAGGAGTGTATTACACTCCTGAACCCTACACTCTGTATGCAACACACCTGAACCCTGCACCCTGTATGTAACACACTCCTGAACCCTGTACTCTGTATGTAACACACCTGAACCCTGCACCCTGTATGTAACACACTGCTGAACCCTGCACCCTGTATGTAACACACTCCTGAACCCTGTACTCTGTATGTAACACACCTGAACCCTGCACCCTGTATGTAACACACTCCTGTTGCGTACAGAGTGCAGGGTTCCCGGAGTGTGTTGCGTACAGAGTGCAGGGTTCCCGGAGTGTGTTGCGTACAGAGTGCAGGGTTCCCGGAGTGTGTTGCGTACAGAGTGCAGGGTTCCCGGAGTGTGTTGCGTACAGAGTGCAGGGTTCCCGGAGTGTGTTGCGTACAGAGTGCAGGGTTCCCGGAGTGTGTTGCGTACAGAGTGCAGGGTAATTTAGGAGTGTGTGTGTTGCGTACAGAGTGCAGGGTAATTTAGGAGTGTGTTGCGTACAGAGTGCGCTATGCAATCCCTATCCCCCCCCCAAAGCTTCTTCGCATCTCTCTCTCCTACCTGGCCCGGCTCTAGTACCTCCATGTGTAGGTGGTGGCTTTGCATTCTCTCACAGATTCTGGGGATCTGTCCCCGCTGTGAGTATGTGCAGGGACCTGTTAGAGGAAAGCTACCCCTTGTAAGCACAGTCGGCTTTTTCTGTGACACCTCCGGCAGCCACGGGTCAGAGCTGGAGGTAGTGGAATGGAGTTCCTCCACATTCCGGCTACAAAACTGAGTGTGAGGGTCACATAAGGCCTGGCGAGACTTAAAGTCAGGCTTGCACATGGCTGTGCTTGCTGTGAAGGATAGTAGGAGGTACTTGAGAGGAGAGGTGGCTTAGGTAGACCAAAAAAAATGGAAAGAGGCGAAACCGTTGCATAGGGTAGATCAAAGATATATCAATAGAAGGGCAGTGGTACAAGTAGATGAAAGAGTTGGCTCAGGTAGACCAAAGAACAAGCAGGGCGGTGGCACAGGTCGATGTATAATAAAGCTGTCAGGAAGTGGGGTGGTGGCACCAGCAGATTGACGGTGAGCTGGTGGCACAGCTACACCAAAGAGCTAGCAGGTGGTGGGTCAGTAGTGCAGGTGGACTAAAAAGCAGGCAGAGGGGCGGGGTAGTGCCGCAGATACAATTGCCTGGCTGCCATGCATAAAGCCACTGGCCTGGAAAAAAACATGCTGATCAGAACACTTTCTATATGTAAGTGAAAGGGTTATTATGACAACCAGGCAACTAGCAATTTCAGAAGATAAGCGCAGCACTGCTTCCATGTTTCAGTGGGTTCCCTTCAAAGCTATGGTGCTATATTGAAGGATTGAGGTTCAAATGGTATGTGAATTACTTTATAAATCTTTTGGATGATTGAAAAAGAATATAGGGCTATTTAAAATAGGTTGCCCGACCCCTGTAAGTAATCAAAACGTTACACATTTTCTGGCAGCTCCACAGTCCTATATGTACCCCATGTAGTATATCATTAAGAATCCAAAGGGACACAATGAACAAAATAATTTTTTTTTATTCTTTCAATGGAGGCATGCAATAAATATCAGTTGTACCCCACTTCTGAGGCTGGAGAGTAATGAATAATAATCCGTGGGGCCTTCATGCTTTGATGTCACTGATTGGTGCCCCCTTGATGTCATCTCACAGGCGATTGGTCAGTTGGGCGTCTCTTGGAGGTCAGAAGTGCTATGAACAGACAGACCAGTGTTAGGATAACGGATAAGATGACACTGAACAACTTCCCATAGCATTAGATTAGCACTGTAGGAGGCTAGAAAACATTCTGCACAGTATTCGGGGATGTGTTGTGGACCCATGAGACCTTATGTCTTGGAATCTGAAGGAACTGGTCCCGTTTCTTGGAGCAGCCAATGAGGTTCTCCATCTCATTTTCCCATGCTACTCTAGGAGTATGAAAGAGAGACCCTTGTTCTTGACATGCACCAAGAACAGATCTTCTTCTTGACACTTTAATAAATGAGGCCTAGTATTCTCGGTGAAAAGCCAAATTTGTCTGTGGCGGCTGTGTGTTAACGTTACTTTATCCGGCCCCTGTGACTCACTGCTCAGGAATTATTACATATTTAGGCCACGTCTGCTCCATGGTGCTCAGCGTCTGCCCTGGATACTCTCCAGTTACTGCCTGGAAGAGACTGGGAATCCTGGGAGGAGTACATTGAGTGAAATCTTCAGGGCCCAAAGTGTATCGCTGCACGCCCTTCCCAGTCCTGACATACATGCCTACTGTCACTTCCTCCAAGTGACAGCCCCAAAGTTTAAAGGCTTGTCCTTGGATATATTGGCCCTAGAAACGACCTTTGTTTCAAATGCTCGTTTTTTCATTTGTTTTCTTTGGTCTGAAATGTCACATTCCTACTGGTTAAAGCTACATTGTTTGTAATGGCTAGTATTATGTCTAGAACAGTGGCTCTCAACCCTAGGCTCGGTTCACACCTATGCAGTTTGCTTTTGATCCATGTTTGCAGTGCGTTTTTGCTCTGCGTTTTTGCACGCGCAACTTTGCCGCGATTTGCGATGTGCATTTTTATTAAGCGAAACCGCACTACATGCTTTTCTGCAGCTTTTGCATTTTAAAAAAGTCCCTGATCCTTTCCGAGAAAGTAGCGGCTGAAAAAAAAAGCAAAGGTGTGAACATGTCCCATAGGAAACCATGTTAAATGAACTGTGGTGCGTTTCTGAAAAAAAGCACCAAAAATGCTTCGGTTTTTTTGGCCCTTTGTTTTTTTTTATATATGTAACATTTGGACCTGTTTTTCAGATTCTTTTATAAATGATTATTCAAATGAGGGGTCTGTGAGGTGAGACGAGATGGTTAATTATTCACTTACATCTGTGTCATTTTTGGATTGAAGGTTAGATAGATCAAGGCCAGTATAACATATACAGGGGGTCCCCGGGTTACAAACCCGTTAGGGACTTTCCTCCCGTTTGCAAATCGGAAATGTTCGTAAGTCGGCCACGCATGCGCAGAATGACAATTACGGCCATTTCCGATGTTCCGTCGAATGCCGTTCTGCGCATGCGTGGCAAATTACGGACATTTCCGTCATTTTCCGTGGCTCCGTCTGGCCGCGCATGCGCAGAACGGCCGATGTCTGCGCAGAACGGCAGAGGGTCCCCACAGCGCCCGGTTCGTAAGTAGGAGTTGTTCGTAGGTTGGGCGTTCGTAAGTCGGGGACCCCCTGTATGTATGTTTATTAACCTCCCTGGCGGTATGATTATTTCTGATTTTTGATGCTCTAAGCGGTACAATTCTTTTGCATGGAAATTTGTCATTTTATATTGTAGGCCTGTAATTCTTAGGAACAACACTTAGGCCCCTCTCACACTGAGGTGTTTTTTCAGGCGCTACAGCGCTAAAAATAGCGCCTGTATAGCGCCTGAAAAAATCCGGCCCCATTCACTCCAGTGTGAAAGCCGGAGGGCTTTCACACTGGAGCGGTGCGCTAGCAGGACAGTAAAAAAAAGTCCTGCTCAGTCAAAAGGGAGCTGAGGCGGGACTTCCACGACTTCCGTTTCCGGGGTTGAGTGCTCTGAGCATGCAGGAGTGAGGGCGATAGCGAGCAGCGGCTGCACATGAGCAGGAGCTCGGAGGTTAGAGCCTGTTGAAGTACTGGATTGGTGTTTGTTGAGGAGAGGAGAGCGGAGAGCGGCAATCAGGAGAGCGGAGATCGGGAAGAAGCCCTGTATCATCAGCTGACATCTGCGGTGATATCAGCGCTAGTACCGCAATAGAACCGGCACGACAAATCTCCTATCTCCACCCCACGGGGAGAGCCACGGAGGACAGGCAGACCAAGCGTGACGTGCACCTCACTGTGTACCGAGGCGGCGGCGGCGGAGGACGGTCGGAGCTGCACACGGGAAGGGGGTAAGACGCCAGAAGGCGTGTGACTACGTGTGCTGTGGCTGTGGATATAGCTGCTGCTGGGAAGTGCCTGGGAAGTGCTGTTAAGAAAACCAATGTAAAGGAGACTCTTTTTTTTTTTTTTTTTTTTTTTTTTTTTGCCTTTTGAATGTCCTCAATGAACTATAGTGGCTGAAGGAGTGTTTTCTTTTTTTTTCTATACACACATGCCATACGGTGGTGGAGGTGGGTTGTACTAAATATAAATATATATGAGTGTTGGGGATGCCATAAGTAACGCCACACATGGTGGTATATGGTGGTATATACTAGGAAGAACTAGGAAGAACCCCCCTCTCAGAGAACTGTAAACTCCTCACCAAAAACTCCTTCTGGCTGTGCTTCTTTGTTTTGTTTATCCCGCTCTGTCCTTGGAGGAGAGATAAGGAAAAAAAAAAAAGAAAAACGCGAGATTTCTGCCGAGCCGTGCTGTCCTGCTGTAGGGGGAACTGTTCTAGCTGAGTTTTCCCCTTGGGAATTAATGGTGACTACAGCGGTAAAGCGCAAAGTGTATGGTTTCTAAATATTATGCTCTAAACACTACTACACACTGGAAATGCTGGGTGTTTGCCCGATGCGTGCTTTATAGTACCAAATGACTGTTTAGGATCATTATAAGCTATAACCTATATACTGTTTATTATAAACTGTGCATTATAATACCACAAATTGAGCTACTAAAGAGGCACTCACCCAAGAGGCGCATAGAGCCTTTAATAGACTACCCCACAGAGGAGAGTTGGCTGGGAAGACCAGGAAGTTGAGGTGCCTGAAAAACTAACAGTGCCGGTCTCTGAACATTAAGTTGATTTTTTTTTTTTTTTTTTCCCCCCCTTTTTTTTTTTTTTTTTTTTGGAGCCAAGGGGCTAAGGGTGGTGGGGTGGTGGAGGTGGCCTCCATGCCGAGAAGAAGGGGACCTGGTAGAGTGGAAAGTTCACCCACCCACTCATATATTACTAGGTTTCTCACGAGGAAGGACGCTGGACTACCAGTGGATGCCGGCGTTATAGTACACCCACAACGACCCACCCGAGCTAACCTAAAACCATCGCCAGGGGAGGAGGAACCGGCTAGTAATATGGCCACTAGCCTGGATGGGAGTATACGAGTTGAACTTTCAGAAGAGGTGGATATAAGTTTACCAATCACTCCCCAAAGCGCAATCCTACTGGAAGGAGAGTTGGGCCTCCTAACTACGAGGGGACAAGAGCATGGAAGGGAGCCCGACATTAGGCAGCTCATACAGGCACTTCCCTCCAAAGAAGACATTCTAGCATGGATGGGCGATTTAAAAGCCACAGTAAAGGAAGAACTGAGTGAGGTATGTGCCAAATTTGAAGCCATAGACAGTAGACTCTCCAGATGTGAGACCACACAGGTTACAGCGGACATGCGGTTGGACATACTAGAAGCCAAGTTTATTACACAACACCAAAAGCTGATAGAATTGCAATTGCAGGCCGAAGATTTTGAGAATAGAAATAGAAGAAATAATTTACGTATCAAAGGGATCCCAGAGGTGATTAAAACATCCGACCTGAGGAATGTGGCAACCTCAATTCTTAATTTATACCTAGAAAAACCCCCAGAATCATACATAGAATTGGACCGAGTACACAGGAGCCCAATAACACAGAACATGGAGCGGGGAAGCCCCAGGGATGTGCTATGTCGCGTTCACTTTTTCAAAGTAAAAGAAGATATAATGAGGGCAGCATGGGCGAAGGGGGCACTATCATATATAGACTATGAAGTACAAGTGTTTCCGGATATATGTTGGCAGACAAAACGAAGGAGGCGAATACTGAGGCCCCTGCTAGACCTATTGCGAGCCACAGAAGCTACATACAGATGGGGATACCCACTATCTCTGATTATTAAAAAAGGAGAACGAGGCTTCACTTTGCGTAACCCGGACCAATTGCCAGACCTTTTTGAATTTTTGGGTACGGAAAAAGTGGAAATCTCTGACTGGCTAAACGTTCCGATGGAGTCTGGGGGGTGGGTCAACCCTGGGAATAGACCAGCGTTGACAAAGAAGTGTTAACCCGGCTAAAAAAAAAACCTAGAGACTGACATGGTGCCATAAGTTTGGCCTACATCTAGTGAGGGCAAACATATTAAGGGAGTCCCTCACCACCAGTGGCCCTCCCTTTTTTTTTTTTTTTTTTTTTTTTTTTTTTTTTTTTTTTTTTTTTTTTTCTCCTTAAATGTTTTCTCTACCCCCCGGCCCCCCCACCTTCCCCCTAAACGGCTTATTTTAGAGCGGCAGATCGAACTTCATAAGATGGTTAAGGAAATCAAGAAAAACGCTTGACTACCCGGTGAAAAGGAATTTCTGACTGACTCCCTGAGGGCAAAGAACTAGTAGAAATACTGAACCAGACCCCCACCCCCTTTTTTTCTTTTTTTTTTCTCCCCTTTGGACACGATTAGTGCGAAATAGGAGTGTATTTTGTGTTTTGTTTTTTTTTTTTTTTTTTTTTTTTTTTTTTTTTTTTTTTTCTTTTTGTCTGTTTGTTGTTTTCTTCTCTTTTTGTTGTTTGTTTTGAATTTTTTCCTTTTTTTTCTTTTTTTTTTTTGCACCAGGGGGGGACACCAAGGGTAGGTCCTTAGAGTAGGGACATATAATTATATGATATACACAGCACATATAGTATACACTTGACATAGTCTATACTTCACAGTCTATATCACTTGGAAGACAACATTTAATAATTACACATGACTCTTTTTTTTTTTTTCTTTTTTTTTTTTTTTTTTTTTTTTTTTTTGGGGGAGGGTGGATGGGAAAAATTAAACAGGCACTAAGATCACATGACACAGAGACACAAGGCAAACTTTCACAATTAGGGAAGGGTAACAGAGGGGAGGGGGAGGAAGGGGAGGAGGGACTGGGACGAAGGGTAGGGAGTTAAAGACAAGAGTTGAAGATCGACATGCGAGACCGCGCAGGGCGGGGCGGGGGGGGGGGGAGAAATATAGGGGGCTATATGGAAGAGGAGAGTGAGGGAGGGGAGGAGAGGGGTGGATGCAAACCTTTTTTTTTTTTTTTTTGGGGTCCTCTTCTCTTATCTTGCTCGCTCTCTCTCTTTTTGCGGTGATGTAAAGAGGATGTTAAATGTATAGATTGATTAAGAATGCCCGTTAGGAAAATAATAAGGAACACAGGAATTGTATGATATGAATAAGTAATATCAGACTGATTACTAAATGTGGGGCCTATTTAGGTTAGATTTTTTTTTTTTTTTTTTGAGGTTGGTTCTAGAGCTGAAAATAATAAAGCAACCAATCAGAGGGATTCATAAATGTACTCAAATTCAAGAGATGTGCAGCCGCTGGTGGCCGCTGCGTGCTCCTGGCGTGCTCGGGGACACACCCCCACATTGATCGTTCCTCCTCTGAGTAGAGGATAAGTCGGGGACGACAGAGAAACAGGGGACTCCTGTTTCCCTTTTTTTTTTGGTGAATTTTTTTTTTTTTTTTTTTTTTTTTTTTTTTTTGGGGGTTTTTTTTTTTTTTTTTTTTTTTTTTTTTTTTTTTTTTCTCTCCATCTCTCTCCCTCCTCTATGAAGGGGTGCACGCTGGTATAGGAAGGCCGCACCAGGGTTGTTCTACCCCCGAGAGTAGTGGACATTTTTTTTTTTTTTTTTTTTTTTTTTTTTTTTCTTCTCTCTCTCTTTTTCCTCGTTGTCTCTCCCCCCACTGGCCTCCCCCTTCCCCCCTCCCGCCCCCTCTCCCGCGGGACCCAGCCTCCACATCCTGAAAGGGAAAGGAAAAGAAATTTACATAAAGAAGAAAGGAAGGGAATTCTTTTTTTTTTTTTTTTTTTTTTTAAGGAAAAAAGAGAAAAGAAATGGCTAGAATAAAGTTTACTTCTTACAATGTGAAGGGATTAAATATACCGGAGAAACGGATCAGATTACTTGCCGAAATGAGAAGATTAAAAACACACATAGTTTTTTTACAGGAAACACACTTTAGTGGGAAAAAAATACCGAACTTGGGAGACTACGGATTCACCAGTGTATATCACGGGACATCTCAGAACTCTAAATCAAACGGAGTGACCATTCTGATACATAAGCAGACTCCATGGAAGGAATTAAAAGTAATAAAGGACGAGGTGGGCCGTTTATTGATTGTGAAAGGCCTAATAGGACAACAAAAAGTTACACTGGTGAACCTGTACCTCCCAAATACCGATCAGAATAACTATTTGGAGATTAGTACTCAGGAAATAAATAGACATAAGGAAGGCCTGTTAATTATGGGTGGAGATCTAAACATGGTAATAGATCCCTTAATGGATACATCAAGAGGAGCCTCCCATATGACATACACAAAAATAAGAAAGATTAAAAAACTGTTATTTGATGATATGCAACTGGTGGATGCATGGAGGATACTGAACACCCAAGAAAGAGACTACACGTTTTATTCGGCGAAGCATAAGACCTATACCCGCATTGACTATGTGTTTGTCTCGCAGACAGGACTGACGTCCTTGATTAAGGCTGATATAGGCTCTTTCTCTTTATCCGACCATGCACCGACCAGTTGCGAAATGGATTTGGGGCAAGCAGAATACCGGGAATGGCAGTGGAAGATGAACGAATCATTACTGAAGGATAAAGAATACAAAGAAATACTAGATTGTGAATTGGACTCCTTCTTTTTAACCAATGAATCGGAAGAAATAACGCCATTTGGTATCTGGGAGACGCATAAATGTGTTATGAGAGGAGTCTTTATCTCCTTAGGAGCCTACAGGAAAAAAAAGCTGAATGAACAAATAGAAGCCCTACTTAAAAGTATTAGAGAAGCAGAAATGGTACATAAAAAATCCCAGGCACAAAATTTGGAAGAGAAACTAAATGTTTTAAGGGGTGATTTAAATTCTCTGCTGATCGAGCAAGCTAAAGCCAAAATAAAGCGAAATAGACAAACAATATATGAGTATGGGAATAAACCGAGTAGAATGCTAGCGAAAGCACTAAAACAATCTAATGTAAGGAGACAAATAATGGGCATTAAATCCCAAAGTGGTGAGATACTGAACTCCTCAGTGAAAATGGCGCAAGCCTTTAAAAACTACTATGAGTGCCTTTACCAGCTGGAGGGAGCGGTTAAGGGAGGAAAAAGTAAAGAAAAGGAAGAGGCAGTCAGAGAATATCTCCGCTCATCAGAAATGCCCAAACTTACAGAAGAAGCCTTGGAAAAACTTGATAAGCCAATAACGGCAGAGGAGTTCAAGAAAGTTTTGACCTCCCTACCCTCAGGTAAAGCGCCAGGTCCTGATGGGTACTCCCTGTCTTACTATAAAGCGTTTGAAGAGAAGTTAGTCACAAGGTTCCTAGCAGCATTCAACTCATTACAGGAAGGATATAAAATACCGGAAGAGGTACTACTAGCTCATATTGCAGTTATCCCGAAGGAGGGGAAGGATCCATCTCAGTGTTCCAGTTACCGGCCAATATCATTACTTAATGTAGACCTTAAAATTTTTTCCAAAATACTAGCAAATAGACTGGTTGAATATATCCCAGAACTCATTCATCCAGACCAAGTTGGGTTCACCCCAGGGAGGGAAGGTAGGGAGAATACACAAAGAGTGATAAATGCAATATATTGGTCCCAAAGTCAACATAAACCCTTAACAATAATCTCAGCAGACGCAGAAAAAGCTTTTGATAGGGTGGATTGGCGGTACTTGCGGGCCACATTGCAACATATCGGTTTAGGGGAGGGAATGCTGAGATGGTTCGCAAACCTGTATTCGGTACCGACTGCTAGAGTAAAGGTAAATGATAGACTCTCGGACCCTTTCAAAATCCAAAATGGAACTCGCCAGGGATGCCCACTATCTCCCCTTATTTTTGTCCTCACAATGGAACCATTCTTAAGGAAAATACGTTCAAATCGAGATATTAGAGGCATTAACACAGACACAGAGGAACACAAACTAGCTGCCTTCGCTGACGACCTGATCTTTTTTGTATCCTCTCCAGCCATATCCTTGCCTCCCCTCCTGGGGGAGCTACGGAAATTCGGGGACATAGCAAATTTTAAAGTGAACTATAACAAGTCAGAAGCCATGGGATTAGAAATGAGCGAATCCCTGACACTTCAGATAACCTCCCAATTTAAATTCAGATGGACAGACTCACACATTGATTATTTAGGGACCAAGATACCTAAAACTTTAAACAGGGTGTTCGAATTAAACTATGCCCCAATGTTAAAACAAATAAGGACAGATCTGAAAAAGTGGGATAAAGAAATCTTCACGTGGTTTGGGAGGACGAATATAATAAAAATGAATGTAATGCCAAGGCTCCTATACTTATTTCAAACTATGCCAGTAAGGATCCCCCAAAGTTTTATGAAAGAATTGCGGTCAGGATTCCTGAGTTTTATATGGGCTGGAAAGCCTGCAAGACTACGAAGATCTATTCTGGCTCTTCCAAAAGAGAAAGGTGGCATTGGATTCCCAGACCCATGTAAATATCAGGAAGCCACACATTTAGTTAGAATAAAGGAGTGGTGCGCTAAAAAAAAAAAGCCATGGGTAAACATGGAACAAACGCTGAGCAAAGCCCCCTTGGAGGGGTTGGCATGGATGGCTGGAAAGGATATTCCAAGAGTACTCAAAAAACACCCACTGATCGGGGCAACCCTAAATATAAGTAAAAAGATTTTTAACAAAAACAAGATTTCAAGCGAACCAAGCCCTATGCTACCTATATTAGGTACATATGACTTTGAGCCAGGTCTATCGGATCAGAAATTCTCTGTCCTGAGAAACAGGGGGTTAAATAGGATTATACATTTTTCAAAAGAAGGGAAAATAATGACAAGAGGGGAGATAGAAAAACAATTTACCCCAGAACTAGACTACCTTAGAGCAATGCAGTTGGGGGCTTACATTCTCTCAAAAAGTAAAAAATACCCTGAAATTAGAAGCCTCTCGGAGTTTGAGCAGACGTGTTTAGATGGCGAGACTTTGAGACACCCCTTATCATATTTTTATGAAATGATTACAAGACATGAAGCACCTGAAAAGTTAAGCTACATATGTGCCTGGGAAAAAGATTTGAAGGTTACGTTTTCCCAAAAACAAAAGGAAAAAATACTGAGAGCTGTTCACAAAACATCAATAGCGAGTAGATTCCAGGAGGGGGGTTATAAGACTCTCACCCGGTGGTATAGGACCCCAAGCATGTTACATGATATATTCCCACAGACGCCGAATATATGCTGGCGATGCGGGAAAACAGAGGGTACAATGTTGCACATCTTTTGGGAGTGCGACAAAATTAGAGAATACTGGAAGAGGGTGGAGGAAACAGTAGAGCAAATTACAGGGGTATCCCTTGGAGAATGCCCGGCTGCATTTTTGCTCAACGATGTCCCAATGTCGGTTGAAAAATATAAAAAATCATTATTAAAACATCTTCTCACGGCGGCGAGAGCCTGTATTCCCGCCCTCTGGAAAAAGGATGTATCTCCCACTTGGGCCCAATGGTGGGCCAAAGTGGGAGAAATTCAACAAATGGAAAACCTGACAATGACTATAAGAGATCAGGAGGAGAGGTACGAGGCCATATGGGCACCCTATTTTTTACATAGGGGAGAGGTGGGTGGGGGTGGGGTCGGGTGACGCCTGGGGGGGGAGAGACGAGGGAGAGGATTTTTTCCCTTTTGTTTTTTCTTTCTTTTTTCTCTAAATTATTCATTTATTTTTTTTTTTTTTTTTTTTTTTTTTTTGCCTTTTTTGGGTTTTTGTTTTTTTTATTTTTTTTTTTTTTTTTTTTTTTTTTTTTTTTTTTTTTTTTTTGGTGCTGTTGTTTTTGCTGTTTTTGCTGTTTTAGAAGGGTAATAGGGGATCGATAGAATCCCAAAAGTACAGTGGATGATAAACACAAGTCAGAAAATATGTTTTTTGTTAGTTGTGATGTTAGAAAAGGAGTTAAATGCAAAAGATGTAATGTAATGTCTAAAAATTGTTAAAAAAATAAAGAGTTTAAAAAAAAAAAAAAAAAAAAAAAGTCCTGCTAGCAGCATCTTCGGATCGGTAAAGGAGCGGTGTATTTACCGCTCCTACCCATTGAAATCAATAGGGCAGCGCGGCTATGCCGCCAGCAAAGCGGCGCTTTGCGGGCGGTTTTAACCCTTTTTTCAGCCGCTAGCGGGGGTTAAAACCGCCCGCTAGCGGCCGAAAAGCGCAGCTAAAACTACGGTAAAGCAGCGCTAAATATAGCGCTGCTTTACCGCTGACGCCGCTCCCGCCCCAGTGTGAAAGGGGCCTTTTAAAATCTGTCCAAACAAGAGTCTCTAGTAGACATCCCGGGTATGAATGTTTGAAACACGAAATCATAAATTATAATCTAATAACTATAAATAATTATAACAAATAACAATTATTCAATTATGTAATCAAATCAAAAACACAGAAATTTACTGAATTGTCGCTGTCGTCACTTTCAGTGTTTGATGACGAATTTCCACACGAATCGCTATCGCTCAGTTCTGCGAGTGATTCTAATTTATTATCGCTCTTTTCTAGCTGGTCTAAAACCGCTTTTGATGTAAAGGGACGATTTTGGTTACTATGGACAATCTCCAGTTTCCAGGCAGAAAGAACAGTATTTATAATATAAAACTACATGCAGGGCACTAGACAAAGCACTGGGGACAAAAGGGATGTGCAATTATTTGATACAGTAATGTAATCTTACAGATTACAGTGTACTGTATGTATTGTGTGTGTTTCACTTTTTTGAATTTGGCGCCGTGCTCCACCCCCGTGCGTCGCAACGCTCGCAGGGAATGAAGCCCGGCTCTGTGATACATCGAGCGGAGACACAGCCGCCGCACACAGCCGGGAGACATCGCAGGATCCTGGGGACAAGGTAAGTAACTGTACCTGGATCCTGCGATGCGATGCCGAGTGTGGCTCGGGGGTTACCGCTTTTGGTACTGAGAATCCACCCCGAGCCACACTCGGGAATACCGTCAGGGAGGTTAAGGATGAGCTCAGGCTTGTTTGCAAATCCACATGCCCGTTCCCACCAGGAAGCTGACACTCTGCAGCGCTAATCACAGGCAGTGAGATCTTTCCTGATCCGCGGTTGCCCAGATCGGGAAATGTCTCGCCGCCTGTGATTAGCACTGTGGAGTGTCGGCTTCCTGGCGGGTGTGAGCACGTGGATTTGCGAACACGCCTGAGCTCATCCTTCATGTTTATATATAACTGTGTGTTAGCTTATAATTCCAGCTATGATTAAGTATGGTGTGAAACGTGTTGGCTGTATTGTATGCTGTATCCCCTTCCCTCATTTGCGGTATGGAGTGTCGTATGTTTTTGACTCAATAAAGGTGATTTTATTGGAGTGCCACCATCCAGACATTTTCTTCATACCAGATCATCTGCTACGTGCAAAGTCAGCACCCTTTGTTTGTGCAGTGGAGGTGGAAGAGATGAGGGTGACTACTCTGAGCGGTGTACTGCTTTGCTAGGTGTGAACCAGGCCTTATTAAAAGACTAGGGCCTGGTATTGGTCATTACAGCAGACTTGGTGGTCCTGTGGGGGATTAGGTCTCTGGAGAGGGCGGGTGGATTTGTAGGGGCACTATGGGAAACTGGAGGGCACTGCAGGGGCTTGGACACACTGCTGGAGATGAGGGGCACTATAGGGGCTGGAGGCTGTATAGCAGGCTGGGGAACATTGTAGGGGGCGAAGGGTTCTCAAGCTGCTTGGAGGCACTGAGGGGGTTAAGGGGCACCGTAGGCCACTATGGGAGGTTGGGGGATCAGCAACTAGAGGCCTGGGAGGTAGGGTTGCCACCTTTTTACTGCATGCCAATCCCGAACATTCTTGTACCCGTAAAATATGCTTACAATGCTGATCCACAAGTAAGTCTCTCACAGACATGTATAAACCTCAGAACAATAATTAAAAAATAAAACTCTTCCAATACATATGATTTGTGGACTGAATGCAAAAAATTATTCCTCTATCCACACAAATTAGGTGGATGAAGGCATTTCCTCTCTCCTTAGGGGGAGGGGGCCAGAGGATCTGGCCATTTCTGATTAGTGCTCTGTGTGACGAATCAACAGATCAGCCGACTCTGTGGAGGGGCAGAGATCCCACTGACTAGGGGTAAGGGGGGGGGGGGGTAGTAGAGTGTTCCTCCTGCCCAGGACAGTTAGCCACAGTTCAGTGTTAATAAATGTGTCTGAAACCCGGACACATGGTCCAAAACCCGGACTGTCCGGGTGAATCCTGGACAGGTGGCAACCCTACTGAGAGGAGGCAGTTCACGTCCCAGTGGTTGATAACAGCTTGCAAAAATTGAGTTGTTTAGAGTGACCAATGGTTATCTAAAGCCTGGTACACCTGATGAGACTATTGGATGAATGATTGTCCTTTTTTTTTTTTTTTTTTTAATCTCCATATTGAAAATGAAGAGGTTACTAAAGCTACGAAAATTCTAGTATGACAATAAAAATTGAGATGTAGTGTATTTGTATTGTATTATTAGACGAAAACTGTACCGATTTAGATGAAAATCATACGAGAAACATCTTCATGCTTGTCTCTTCGGATAATTTTGCACGACCTGCACTGGTCAGCTCTCGAAAGCTGTGTACTAACGATCAGATTATCGTATGATTTTCTGATCTTGTGTACTAGGCTTAATATCGGTTATGTTTCTATTACAGACTGAAATCTGTTCTGGCACCATTTTCTGGCAGTAGCGCCTCACTGTAGGCCTAACAGGAACTTTGCATTGGTGGGGTTCACTCAGTCAGAGCCAGGTAAGCCATTGTTTAAAGTAAAGGAAGCCGACATTAAGTTTCAATACAGTCAAGTCAGAGGAAATGGGAACTGATCTTTTTAGCTATTTTGGGTAGAAAATTAATATTTTCAGTAGTAGATCTAACTAATGGCAGCCACCAAGTTTTCTCAATACACATTTCCTTTAAGGATTATTTTACCCTTTCTGTAATATTTGCAAGTGGCTTTTGGATGCATTTTTACATATGTTTTTTTTAGGCGCTGGATGCGATCTTGTAATGGGACAATGATGTCCTTTTAAATGCATTTAGAATTCTGTTTCCTGCAAACATTTCTCTTACCTTTTGTACTCTGTCTCCCTCTAGTGGGCGATTGTTGTATGTCACTCTCCAGTGAATTCAGCACTTCACTAGGAAACTGGTCTTTGTGAGCCCTTATGTAATTTAGGACATACTCATCTGCATTTGTGATGATGAATCTGTGCCTGAACACTGGAAAATACAGAGGAAATTACATTTTATTTTTTGCACTTTTTTTTTCTTATGTTTTTGTTTTTTAATATCAAACACGGCACAATATTTTTATAGAAGGACTGTAGGGCGCTTAAAGTAGAACTTTAGACAACATTTTTGCTTTTCATTTTGGATAGAGCAAGGGAGGGCTATAACCCCAGGCAGATTTTTTTTTTTATTTTATTTTTTTTTGCAGCATCTGTGTCCTGGGGAGATTTCCCCTCACTTCCTGTCCAATAGCCAAACGGGAAGTGAGAGGAAATCCCTGCAAGTGAAAGTGGATGTAAACCCACTCTCATCCTTTCTAAACTACTGCCATAGTGGTTATCTATAAGGATATACATGCCTCCTGCATGTATCCTTACCTGTCTGTTATGAGACCCGAAAAATTGCAGATTCTGTGGGTGGGTCTGTTGTCTGGAGCTCGGTGGGCGGAGTCGTGATGTCAGTAGACTCCCAGTCCACCTCTACACTCCCCTTGTCAACATGTATTTTCTCCTGTGTATTTCTTACACTAAACTTTTGCTATGATCACTAACATCCAGTCAAAACCCAGAAAAGTCACCACATGACTTCAGCAAGCCCAATCATGCTGAAGTGTGGAGCAGCCAATCCTGGGAGCGCTAGAGAAGAAAGGAGGAGGGGATCTGAAGTACACAGAATGTCTCTCTCAGGCTCCTGCATGAGATATGTAAATCACCTGTCACTCACAGCAAGGGGAAAGAACTGACTCCTATATCTCTGTCAGTTTTTATCTCACTGAAAAAAAGATAAGAGGATTTCTCCGAGCTGGATTAACTCTGTGGCAAGACTGGGCACAGATGACATGAAATCCTATACTGTACAAGGTGCAAGCCTTAATTTAAAAAAAAAAATCCACTTTAAGGGAATTCGTTGGGGACCCCCAGGTCACCAGAACTAGTGTCCCCGGCAAACAAGCCTGGCCCTCTCACTCCCCCACCCCCCGTCACTCGATCAATGGCCGATTTACTAGCCCCCCCAAGCCAGCCCGCATTTACCCCATTCAGGTCGCAGGCTTCCCCCCCCCCCCACTTCTCCCCCTGGCCAATCTGGTCTCGGGACCCACTTCCTGATTGGCTAGGCGGAGAAACAGGAAGACCATAGCGAATATTAAATCGCTAATGTCACACAAGTGGGTGGGCTTGGGTGCACCTTTTTAAAGCCAATTGGAGCCCTCTAATCGTGTGCTTCAAAAAGAAAAAACCCAATTTGAAATCGTCGCATCCGGTGCCCTGCATAGAGATTAGGGGCCGGGCGCGCATAGATTAGGGTGGCGGCGCCCCTGCGTTTCTTATGAGTGGCCGCCACTGCCCAATTGGATTATTTCCCTCTATTACTTTTCTGTGGACAACCCAAAGTTTGGGATTTTCTTTTACTTTCACTTTCAATGATAATGGCAATCAGGACAAATAGAAAGGGTGAAGCTCCTTAATGGGGGCACAAACCGCAATAAAAACTGACAGATGTCCTAATTCCTCTCTCAATCTATTCAAAACTAAAAGAAAAAATTTTGCCTTTTAATTATATTTTAAATGTAGGAGCATTGATATACAAAGGGGCTGAAGTAGCAATGATCTCTAGCCGTCTCATGTAATGTATCAAGTCTATGACAGTCTTCTGAAGCATGGCCCAGTCTTTTAATACTTCCAATAGTATATGTCTATAGTCTCTGACCATCTCCTGTTCCATGTTTTCAAGTTCAGCTTTAGAATTACGTTCTCTAAATATTATGTGTGGCCCTTTCATTATGTCAAGGGCCACACTTGAGACCCCTATATAAAGTAAGTTGTATGCAGCTGCTCTTTGACCCATAGATCCCAACTGTCTGTCCCTGATTTGGAGCAATGTCCCTCTGTCCCCCTCATTTGTCCCTCTTTGTCCCTCATTTGTCACTTATTTCGGTCTGATCCATATAGTTGTATATAAAATGCACTTTTTATCTTTCATAAAGTGTTTCTCAGTGCTAAACCTTTCATCCAATTTCTAAATTACCGCATTTGTACATTTTAAAAGCCAATATAAAGGAATAGTAGTGGTAAAAAAAAGTCCTTGTGGATTTAATAAACCTTTTTTTTTTTTAAGTCTCCTTTAAGGGGGTGTGGCACAGGGGCGTGTCCTATGCCTACATAAGTTTGTTAGTAGGTGTCCCTCATTCCCATCTCAAAATGTTGGGGGGTTTGTTGACCCCCCCACTCACACGTGCAAATAGGGCCAACACTGATTACATGCCAGAACCCCAGCAAGGGTTCTCTGCAATTAGTTGCTGGAAGCAGTGCTTGATTTATAAGGGGGCAAAAGGGGTGACTGCCCTGGGCTCCCCTCTATACAAAAATAATAATAAACCAGTACAAAAAACATTATTAAAAACACCAAAATATATAATAAAAAAATGGCTTTCCAAGATATATTTAATCAAAGAAAGTAATATTTTGCCAGCAATCGCCTGTAAAGTTTTTACTCTGGACTGGTATATTGCATTGTTTTTAAAAATGAATTTTGGTAGCTCAAATGGACCACACATAGAGCACTATGACTGGGCGTGTGTGTAAGCATGGCCTCAGAATGACGTCATATACATTTTAAAAATATGTGACACTCATTGAGAATGTAAACCAAATCTGTGTATAAGAGAACCCCCAAACCTGAAGTTCCCCCGAGCCGCTTCCCCAAGTCTAAATCTATACCTAGCTGGAGGCAGTCGCCCCCTCACAGAGAATTGCGGCCGCTCGCATGTAATCACTTATAGAGTGATTATCTGCAAGTGATCAACTTTGGATAAAACCATTGGGGTTCTCACATGTAATCGGTGTTGGCCCCATTCACAAGTGTAAATGGGGCCCTATGTATGCATTATGTCCCCCAGTAAATAATTACACCATGCTCGCTACCATGGGGCCCTATGGACAGTTATCTACTGATGGGCATGGGTTCCTAAAGGATATAACTAGGTAGCAAGCAGTATGAATCACTGAGCTGCTTTTGCGATTTATAAATTAGAAATATGCTATAGCTGATTTGAAAATACAGAACCCAACACTTTAATATTGATCCTAGCTTCACTACCTAGGGAGTCATTGACTCTCAAATGTGCGTGGCAGGAAGTCATTGACTCTCAAATGTGCGTGGCAGGAAGTCATTGACTCTCAAATGTGCGTGGCAGGAAGTCATTGACTCTCAAATGTGCGTGGCAGGATTTCAGACCTCAATGACTAAATGCATGTTTCAGGGCAGTGGAGATTTCAGAGTGGAGCATGCATTTTCAAAAATACATCAGCAGTGTCCATATTTCTGCTATTACATACTTTAAATTTGACCTGTAGGAGCATACAAGAATCACTTGCTAATTTCTTGCTGGTCTGGAAGGCAGACATGCAGAGTGAAATGGCATGTATTGCCAGCCTCCCCCTCGGTAGTGCATTAAAATGTAAATTTACCTTTTATAAATAATGCAAAAAAAAAAACACTACTCGGCTGAGCTTGAGCTGCCTGTCCACCAATATGCATGAAAAGCAGTGGGAAAGAGGAATCTACTTTAGGGTAAGTATTAGCATGAAAATATAAATACAGTGGAACCTCGGTTTGCGAGTAATGCGGTTAACGAGCACTGTATTTCTAAAAATCCTAACTCGGTTTGCGAGTGTTGTCTCGCAAAACAAGCAGGATTCAGGCCAAAAGTGGTATGCAGTACCGCTTTTGGCCTGAGGTGGGGGCAGCGCAGATCGTTGGTGTTCAGAAATGCACGGAAAGGCCCAAGGACAGTTCGGCTGACCTTGGCAAACCTCGGAAAGGCTTGTGAACGGTACTGGAGTACATTGAACGTTGACTATTGAAGAGAGGTTAAGAAAGATTAAGGGATCTCCAAACTACAGCCCTCCAGCTGTTGCGGAACTACACAGTCAATGAGGCATTGACATTCACAGACATGACAAGGCATGATGGGAATTGTAGTTTCTGAACAACTGGAGTGCCATAGTTTTGGAGACCTCTGGATTAGATGAACCTATAAAGTAGAAAACCCTATTAAGGTGGGACCCATTACATCCCAAGGTAAGTGACAAACCTTCCACCACAGAGCCAATTTTGAAGTCTGACGGCCCATAGTAGCTGGGATTATCGATCGAAGAACCTGGTTTCGAGACTCTGGTCCTTTCTAGAAATTTTCCTCCAATAATTCCAGAATTTCGGATCTGAGGCTCATAGATGCTGATCATATCGTTAGAGAGGTAGTAAGAGAGGATAAAACGTCTTCCTTTATCTTCAGGGTTCATTGAGTCCTAAGGAGGAAACATCAAGGCTTATGTGTATAGTACATGGGCATTGGTTTGTATCTGAACTGCTTGTCACCCTTATGCAAGTCAATGGGAATGCTCAAGCAAGTTAAAACAGCTCAGGGGAAGCTTGCTAAGGAGAGGGCGAGGAAGCTGGCTGCCGTGTCCCTAACAACCGTTGTATTATCAGCTGTCCCCTGCTGACAACTGAATGTAAATTAAAAAGAATTGCTGGCAAATAAAAAAAATTGTGAAAAACACATGGGTCCCCCCCCCCCAGGTCCATACCAGGCACTTTGGATCTAGTGTGGACTCAGAGGGGACCTCCCATGCCAAAATTTAAGAAAAATGGCGTGGGCCCCCCCCCCCAAAAATCCATACCAGACCCTTATCCGAGCATGCAGCCTGGCAGGTCAGGAAAGGGAGGGGACGAGCAAGCACCCCCTCATCCTGAACCATACCAGGCTGCATGCCCCCAACATGGGGGTGATAGGTGCTTTGGGGGGGCCTCTGCCACTGGTTCCATTTTACTAGTTGGTCAAAAGCAGATCCCACTGCTCTGATCTCACCCTCTTTGTTCTCAGAAATATATCTTCCTATGACCAACCTTAATATGTCAGCCTATAACTGAAATGGCTTTATAAATTGTGTTATCGTGTCCATCCATGAATAGATCTGGTCTCATACCTAACCAGGAAACATTTGCTCCATGTATAATGTGACTATGGTCTCAGCGGGTGGGGGTTGGTGTCCGTTTACCTCGACTGATAATTCCTTCTTACCAGACTAGCTGCATATCTCAGGACTTTGTGGTCGTTCTCTAACATTTTAATCACGTCTTTCTTGGGCGGCTTGGGAATCAGAGTCAGACAGTTCTGAAGAGAGTCTTCCAGCAGGCCGAAACCATTGTAAGGAGGGATCTCCTGGTGAAAGGAAAACCAGATAACACAACATCAGGACAGCAGGAGGAATGAACCATCGCCCCGTCTAACCACCACCATTTATACTACAGGAAAACAATGGTGTATTTCCAGGAAGGATGTATTCTGGGACATTATTCTAACATAAAGGCTGTCAAGGGTCCCTCTATTGCTCATTTATACATTAAGGAATGTGACTAGTAGCAACCCAAATGTTTATTGGCATTTCACACAGTGGGCAAAAAAATTAGAACTTCTGTTGGGTGTTTATTTCTGGGTGCGTCCCCATTTGTTTTCTCCTCCCCTCTTGTCTTGGAGATGCAACAGGATGTGAGAGAAAATCTGAGGAGAAATCCAAGCTCTGATATTTGTCATTGGAACAGGAGAGCTATCACCTCCCCTATGGATCTGGCACACTTTCTCTTCATTATGTTATGATCGAGATCATATCCCATGAAGATCTGTGTAGAACATCCTAAAAATTATATTAAACCCTCCATTTTTGAATTATGTTCAGCAGCTGATTTAACCACTTACTGAGTGTACAGCTTCTTTATCTTTCTTTCCTTGCCTATGTTCCAGCTGGTGCCCCAGGTTTCCTGTTTTAGGGTGGCTCCTTCCTCTTGCAGCATCCTATGGAGTCACCCTTACATGCAGGGACTAGAGTTTGTCTCTTTACACTGTGTGAATTAAGAGAAACACACAGCCCCATAGCCTAGGGCAGCAAGGCACTCCCCTGATCCTCCATATTTTCCTTTCTCCCCTCCAAGCTAAAAAAAAAAAAAAAATCCCCTGCAATGGCATAATGTGCTAGTATGCATTGCATGAAATACTTACCTTAAAACAAAGCCCTCCAGCGGTGCACTGTCACCACTGACAGGGCTTCCATCTTCACCTGGTCTTCATTCCAGGTTAGCGGGCTATGGCTGTATCAGTGGTTGGGGCCGCAATGACGTCACTCCTACACATGCACGTGGGGGCCATCAGCTGAGGCATGCAGCTCTGAAGGTCTGGCACGGTATGCTGAACCTTCAGAGCACATGTGTCGGTAACGTCACCACCTGCATCCAGTGTGAATATCTCAAGTTTAGAAGATATTCAATGTACCTACAGGTAAGCCTATAATACAAGTCCAAAAAATGGCTTTACTACCACGTTAAAGTGGCGTTCCACCCGCAAAAAATTTTTTTTTGTTTTTCAAACATTGTAGCTGCTGACTTTTGATAAGGACACTTAACTGTCCAGGGAGCCTGCAATGTCACCCCCTCCCCCCCCCCCAAGGCCGATCCATCGAATTGGGTGCAGGTGCCGCCATTCTAATTATGCAAAACAGGTAGTGGAGCCTTGCGGCCTCACTGCCCATTTCCTACTGCGCGTGCGCAAGTAGCACAGCAAATTATGAATGGCCGGCTGTCTTCTGGGACACACATATGTCCCAGAAGACATCGGGAGGGCTTGCCGAAGAAGAGGATATGACTACCTGCACTGCAGACCAGATGGATCGGAAGTACAGGCTGTACTTCATCAAAAGGTAAGTTAGGAGAAAAAAAAAAATATGTTTTTAACTAGCCAAAAACGGGAGAGGTGGTCTTTCGTTTAAGACCACCTCTCAAAAGTGGGAGGAACTCTGCTTTAACTCTTTCTTGTGAAGTTCAGGGAAGCAGCACGGAGAAGGCATGAGCTAGTGACGTCACCGGCTGCATTCAGTGGGAATATCTCTTAAACAGAGCAAGTTTAAGAGATATTCCATGTGCCTACAGGTAAGCCTTATTATAGGCTTACCTGTAGGTACAAGTCCAAAAAATGGCTTTACTATGACTTTAACTCTTTCCTGTGAAGTTCAGGGAAGCAGCATTGAAAAAGCATGAGCTAGTAGCATTAAAAGTTGTAAACTGCAAGTGCTAGGGTAAGAATTTTAACAAATAGTTTACTGGGGAATTTTCTTTTAAACTAGAAAACGCTGGGGGTTTAATATTATGTTCAACTAGACCTGAAGGGTGTTTGAAGGCTTCAACAAACCTGTCCAAAGCTGGGCAAGGACTAAGCAGTGATAGAGAGCAAATGTTCTCAAAGCCCTTTCCCAACCTCCTCACTTGGCTCACAGCCGCAAGTAAGGATAGGGAGCTGGAGGAAAAATGGACACAAAGGACAATAACAAAGAACCATCCATGGACACTGCAAATGAAAGTCGAATCTAAGAAAAGACAATGTTCACAGAACTCGGATTGCTCACAACGGCCCCTTTTTCCAGTGGCTTGGTGCACAACAGCAACCCCTTGTTGAAAAACTCCAAGTGCCTTATCCTTGTATGCATTTTACTTTGGAATGGTGTATATCTTTACGCCACATTGATAAATAAGGTACCTTACATAGACTTCCTCCCTACATCACCCACTTCTACAAGCTGTTTTTTTTTTTTACTTGTAAAAAGGGCCTTTACAAGTGCCTACACGTAATGAGACATTAGAGCAGGGATCCTCAAACTACGGCCCTCCAGCTGTTGCAGAACTACACATCCCATGAGGCATTGTAAAACTCTGACATTCACAGACATGACTAGGCATGATGGGAATTGTAGTTCCTGAACAACTGGAGGGCCGTAGTTTGAAGACCCATGCATTAGAGCTTCATCTTGTCCATAGTGTAGGGGAATACATGACCCTTGTAACCCTTCCCTGCAATAAGTCTGTATGCCATAACACAAAGCTCCTACTATATCCTTACCTGTTTCACTTCTTCATTCACCTTCTTCTCCACACTAACAGGCGTCAGGTCTGCGAACGCCAAGTTCTCCTGGTAGAAGTCTCGAGTGTAAGCGTCACAGTCATACAGGAAGAACTTACGGCCCAAGATCGTGATGTGACTCCCCACCATGAAATCTCGTGGCGAGTACCACTCCGTCACCTCCTGATCTGACATCTCCAGGACACATTTAGGGAAGGTGTCTGTATGGGTGAAATGAGACATTACTAAAGAGACACAAATAAATAACCTGACCCAACCTCACAATAAGAGGTACCAGACGTGGCCCAGGGATAATTACATGGCTTTGTGAGTGTTAGATGTTAGTTATTAGCTTCTGAAAACTCGAGGTTGTTTTTGGCCCATATACATGAGCTCCAACGCTTCAGCAGAAATTTATTGTACATGGATGTAAGGTAACCGTGTATACCTTACGTGTCAAACACAAAGCCCTCCAGGCCATTTCATGTGGCTCTCGCACTTTATAGAGTCTAATGCCACGTACACATGATCGGATTGTCCGACCGGAAATGTTGGATGTGAAGCTTGTTGTTGGAAAGTCCAACCGTATGTATGCTCCATCGAACATTTGCTGTCGGACTTTCCCCCAACAAATGTTTGATAGCAGGTTCTCAAATTTTCGACCAACAAAACTTTGTTGTTGGAAAGTCCGATTTGTGTTTACACAAGTCCTTCCCACAAAAATTCACGCATGCTCGGAATCAAGCAGAAGGAGCCACACTGGCTATTGAACTTCCTTTTTCTCGGCTCGGCGTTCCCACGTTTGTAATTGTTGGCCAACATTTGTGTGACCATGTGTATGCAAGACAAGTTTGAGCCAACAACCTTCGAACAAAAATCCACGGTTTTGTTGGAGGAAAGTCAGATCGTGTGTACGTGGCATTACAGATATAACCGGCTCTTTGAGAATGCTGATGTGGCCCGCAATGAAATTGAGTTTGACACCCCTGGTTTACACAATTGTGAAAATTGCATGATTATTGCACCTACTGTACATTTATTCAGGAAAAGCGGAATGTAACATATACAGTACTAATCCCTAAAGGTATCCATAAAACTCAACTGAAAGCCAGGCAAAATTTCGATAGAGGGGGGAAGAGTTGAAATCTGTTTTATTTCTCCAAAATAAGGAGGTGCTGGATTCAACTTATCAGTAGGCTTCAAATTAAGGGCTCAGTGGTGCTACCAACCAAAAACTGGGGAGGGAACCTAGAGTTGAAGATCCATGTGTACAAAGACTAATGAGAGTGCCAAGCAATCGGTCTAGAGCTTCAAAGTCTTTAAGTAATGGTTTTAATACATAACAATACCTTGAAATACCCAGTGTGTTATGGGAGTCTCAAAGATCTCCCCATACTTCAGAGCTTAGGTGTTATCAGTGGTGTGGAGGACTCAGAAATGGCATAGTCACCAGGATTAATTGTTTGCTGTGTAACGTTTCAAAATATTCATAATCAGTAATTTATGAAAATGCTTCTTACATTAATGTTTTGCTGATGTACCGATCCTGGATATTTTATTAACATTTACACAGAAAACAAATAACCCTAGTGAATATGTCCTCCAAACCACTGATGACATCTAATGCCGTGTACACACGACTGGACTTTCCGGCAGACTAGGCACAACGGAATTAGTCCGTCGGACAATCTGATTGTGCGTGGGCTAATCCGATCGTTTTTCGTTAAAAAAAACAGACGGACCTAGAAAGAGAACATGTTTCAAATCTAGCCAACGTACTCAATTCCTATCGGGACCAAATACGACGCAAGGGAAGCTATTGGCTACTGGCTATTGAACTTCCTTTTTTAGTCCCGTTTACGTCACCACGTTCAAAATGAATGGACTTAGTCCGTTAGTGTGTGGCCAAGTACGGTCGTTCGGAAAGTCTGTCGGAACTCCGCCGAAAGTCCGTCGGGAAGACCGTTGGACCTAGTCTGCCGGAAAGTCCGGTCGTGTGTACGCGGCATAAGCCCTATAGAAGGGGGAGATCTTTGAGTCTGCAATGCATTGGCCATTTTATTTCTTCTTGTTATGAATTAATATTATTATTATACAGGATTTATATAGCGCCAACAGTTTGCGCAGTGTGTTACAATATAAAGGGAGACAATACAGCACAATACAATTCAATACAGGAGGGTTAGAAGGTTAATACCATGACTAAACAACTTTGGACCCCTAGACCGTTTTTTTTTGGTGCCCTCATTTTTTTTACTAATGTTTTTCTTGTGTCTGTGACCCCACTGGTGAGGCGTTCACTTCTTGTCCCTGTGACACCTATACAAGAAATGCAATATGGTTTTTACTGAAACAGGAAGGCACAAACAACAATAAAAAATATTGTCATGCATTTCCTTTCCCCCTCTTCACATCCTGACAGGAAGTGGGGGGAAATCTCCCCAATAGGGACACTAACCGGAATAAAAATGACAAAGGCTCTAAACCTTTCCCTCTCCTTCCAAAACATTGATTTTGGCTGGCGTACGTCTTTTAAATGTTTCTGTGTTTTTTTAATATATATTTTTTTTATTTATTATCTTTAGGAATAAAAATATGAAACTTTGAAAGTACTTTTTTTTTTTTTGGGGAAATGGGAAATTTCCAATGAATTTTTAAATTTTATATTTCCACTCACCAAGTCTGAAATAATATATTTCTGATATGTCATAATAAAAGCAATAGGCCTCACGCACAGGACTTTTTGCTAATTCTCCTAGACTCCTTACCTCCTGGCCAGTAAAGTTTTGGCAAAAAAACAAAACGATTGACGTTTGTAAACTCGCGTGATGCATTTAGACGTGTCAAGCACCTAGGATTGAATTTATTCCATTAACCAGAATAGTAATTCATTTATTTTGGCCATTGAAATGAATTAACGCTCAAACACTAAACGTGTCTAGCTCTTAGGCAGGTTTATGCATGCCAATCGTTTTTTTCTGCTAAAACTCTGCTGCTCCTGGACGCACTGGTAGTGTTTTTTTTTCTGCCTCCAAACACCCCTGCCTCTAAGCTCCTATAAATGCCTATGTGTGCATGGACCCATTGGCTAACATGCAGGGGCATTTAGGGGCAGGAAAAAAACCTGCCACACTCACCTAAGAGCAGCTGTAAAAACGTTCAGTGTCCTTGGGGCCATAGTGTAAATTTTCAGAAAAACAACATCTTTTATAATTAAAATGCCATCTTTGAGCTCCAGTTTGGTGACTTTGTCTAGGTTGAGATGATGTCACCAGTCAGCTGCAGGCAGGAGGAAGCATTCTTACGCCGTGTACACACGATCGGAATTTTGGCCAGCAAAAGACAGATGAGAGCCTTTCCTCGGAAAATGCGACCGTGTGTATGCTCCATCGGACTTTTGCTGGCCGAATTTCCACCAGCAAAAGTTTGAGAGCATGTTCTCAATTTTTCGTTCGGAAAAAGTTCTGATCGGAAATTCCAATCGTCTGTAGCAATTCCGGCAAAATTCCTACGCATGCTCGGAAACAATGTGACGCATGCTCGGAAGCATTGAACTTCATTTTCTCGGCTCGTCGTAGTGTTGTACGTCACCGCGTTCTTGGCGGTCGAAAGTTCAGAGAACTTTTGTGTGACCATGTGTATGCAAGCCAAGCTTGAGCAGAATGCCGTCGGAAAAACCATCCAAGATTTTTCCGACGCAAAATCCGCTTATGTGTACGGGGCATCAGAGTCTCCTCTCCCCCGGTGAACAGACTGTAACATTGTAGCAAGTCGCAAGGTAAGAATGCTACAGCAGGGGCTGATCTGTGTCATCTCTCAGCCATCACATGTCAAGGAAGTAGAGAGTGACCTTGGATGATGCCTAAACAAAAATGTAACTGTCCTTCTGGAGAACAAAGCAGATTAGGGCATTGTCCGGGGTATCACTGTGATCTTGGTAAGGGGTACTATATACCTGGAAGTGTTAAGCCCCGCTCACACGATCGGATTTTCCATCTGGAAATGTTGGATGTCAGGCTGTTGGCGGAAACTCCGACCGTGTGTATGCTCCATCGGACAATTGTTCTCGGACTTTCTGCCAACAAATGTTGGCTAGCATGTTCTCAAATTTTCCACCAACAAAATGTTGTCGGACTTTCCGATCGTGTGTACACAAGTCCGTTGGACAAAAGTCTGCTCATGCTCGGAATCAAGTATGAGCCGGAAGCACTCCGTCTTGTAAAACTAGCGTTCGTAATGGCGATATTTTGTATGTCTTGTACGTCACTACGTTCGTAATTGTTGGCCAACATTTGTGTGACCGTGTGTATGCAAGACAAGTTGGAGCCAACACCCTTCGAACAAAATTCCATGGTTCTGTTGTCGGAAAGTCCAATCGTGTGTACGGGGCATTACTCTTCTATATAACTTTGCATGCATGCATTGAACAGGATACATATATCTGATGCTGGGTCCAAGCGTGGACCATTGGTAACCTGCCCATAATTTCAGGCCTGCCTTCGGCAGATAAGAAGAACAAGGTGCTGTGAGTAGGTTTCTGTTTCATGGACAGAAATGATGCCATCCACAAAGCCTTGTTTGCTCCTCATTTCTGAGCACCTTCTCACCTTTTAAGTCTTTAATGGATTTGGGTAGGTGCTGCCTCTTCATCAGCACTGGGAAGGGATCTCTTCCATCATTCCTTTCATGGACCTCTCGGACCTCCACTGTGTCATCCACCAGGTAGTAATGTATAATGACCGGGCGTGCCTCCCCAAACATGCTGTCCGAGTCATCCCACAGAGAGAAGAAACGCAGCACCTTTCAAGGTAGAGAACATTCAAGAGCCTGAGATTGCAGGATGTTACTTTCGTACCAGCCAATCACCAAACCAATTCTGAGGGACACAACCCTGTCATGATCCCGGTTATGTGGACCACAAAGAATTTATACACAAACAATTACTTGGCTAAACCCACAAGTGCTCTTTTCATCCATACTTTTTCTTTACACTGGCTTATCAAATTCAATTTACAGGTTGGATAAAAGGTAAGGCCCCATTCACACTTGTGCGACTTGTCATGTGACTTTGGACCCCATGTTTCCCAATGAGTATCGTTCATATCTGTGCGACTTAAAGTTGCAGTGACTTTAAAGTAGTTCCTGCATTACTTTGCTCTAACTTTCATGTGACTCGAGGGCCACAGACTTCAATGTAAACCCTCAAAAGTCGCATTAAAGTAGCACCTGCATTATATACATGCGACTTGTGAAAAAAATGGCAGCAATGAAAAATAAATTTAAAAAAACAGTGTCCCCCCCTTTTCATGCCAGGCCCTTGGTATGGATTTTAAGGGGAACCCCATACTAAAATGCAAAAAAATAAATATGGCATAGGACGCCCCCAAAATCCACACCAGACCCATATCGGTAAATGCAGCCCAGCAGGCCGGGAAAGGGAGGGGGTGGATGAACGAGCTTTGGGGCAAAGGGCCTCTTGTGATGGGGACAATGGCCTCTTTCCCACAACCCTGGCCAGTGGTTGTGGGGGTCTGGGGGGGCAGGAGGCTTATAGGAATCTGGAAGCCCCTTTTTAACAAGTAAATTAATAATCATATTAAAATTGCATCAAAGTCGCATCAAGTCACTTTGTAAAGTCACAATGGAAATTGCATGATTTTTAAGTTGCACAAGTGTGAATGGACTAGTTTAACACCCACACCTTGGCCCTTTGTCCCACTAATGCTGTGTCCAGGGCTAGGTCCTGGGGTCACAACATCAACTTTATTTGAGTTACTGTACATGCACCATGGCTGGGAATGGGTGGTCCTTGCCCATTTAGAGGTGGGGTCTGGGTGGGACCAACCTGTATAGTAAGCATGGTGGGCAATCCACATATATTTAAAGTGATTGGGTATGACCACCCAGAAAGTGGAGGCACATGCTGGAGTACTCATCACAAAGAGGGACAACTGAGGAAGAACGAGCGACTGAGGGATTTGATTACAAAAGAGGGACAGTCCCTCTAATTTGAAACAGTTGGGAATATGCAATCACAATGTTATTCCATCTGCCGTCACCAGGGGAATACCTACTTCTCCCCACTCCCCTGATAGCCTCTGTTACTTGGTGGCACACCCAGGCCATCAGTAATATTTGTCTTGGTAAGCTGTGTTTATCAGCCCATATTCAAAACTTCTTTGGGAAAGAGTTAAACTCTTCCACTTCCAGGTAGGAGCTGCTGATTGGTTTAGAGCTCTGAGCTCATTACAGCGCTATTAAACCCAAAACCAAAAATATACTATATTTCAGCTTACCAATCCTTAGATGTGGTGGCTGCATTAGTTTTCGTTTTTTAGGCTTCTTTTCCCTCTGTTTTCAACTGATGATTTGGCCAGTGACACACCTCCTGTATTAAAGAGCCCCCACTCTGGATGAAGGAGCAAAAGTGGCACCTTTGGTCTGGGGGGCGTGTTAGATGTACTAGCAGATTTAACAAATTGAATCCAAACTCTACCTAACACTTTAGAAGCGGTTACAGCAAAAAAAGTTTTTTCTTTTTACAATAAAGGTTTTACATAAAGCCGATTATTGTAAGCACCCCTGTAAGTGGTTTATGGTTTGTCTCATCCACAGTGGTGGCTGGTGCTCAAAAATTTTTGGGGGGGGGGGCACAAACAAACTGAAAAATTCTGAAAAAAAAACATCAATTGAAGCCTCACTGTGCATTTGTGTATTTATGTGTATTTATTGAACTGATCAGCAGTGCCTATCTGGGACTAAGGCTGGATCACACCGCAGCACGGAGCGACTCCCAGCAGGTGTCCGGTGCGTCTCCATTCACCGTTTCAGGTCCGATTTCAGCCTGAATTTTTGAACTTCTGTGCAATTCACACCTGAGCCGCTCCAGAGATATGTGAACCGTCTCCATTGAGAGCCGGTCACAATTTCCTGCTATGCAAATCGGATGCGGGGGAACCAGCCTCTAATTCGCAATAATAAGAACCCAGCCTTAAAGGGAGAGATTTACTAAAACTGGTGCACACACAATCTGGTGCAGTTGTGCATAGTAACCAATCAGCTTCTAACTTTAAGCCTGGGTTCACACTGAAGGCGGGTTTGAACTCACACGATTTCAGCTGAACTCACACGATTTCAGCTGAACTCACACGATTTCAGCTGAACTCACACGATTTCAGCTGAACTCACACGATTTCAGCTGAACTCACACGATTTCAGCTAAACTCACATGATTTCAACTTGCATTCCAGTCTGAATTCGGGAGTGACTTCGGAGACATCTGTGAGGGTTCCTGCACAGATGTCTTTAAAAATTTCCCCCGAAGTCGCCAAAAGTAGCGCAGGAACTACTTTTGGGAATCGATGCTGCATCGCACTCAGGCAGTGCCGTTGCCGCCGATTCGACATGCGATTTATCATATCAAACTGTATGTCAAAACGGCCCGAAGTGAACGGGGGCTTATTGTCAAAGCTTCATTGAACAAGCTGAAGTTAGAACCTGATTGGTTACTATGTAAAGCTGCACCATATTTTGTGTGCACTAGTTTTAGTAAATCTCCCCCAAAGTGTTATGAAACCCAATGGATAACAAGTAAAAGACCACAGCCAGACAAGAACATCTGTTTACTTTGCTACTATATTTCCTGTGCTATCGTGGCTCCTATCCTTAGAAGTGCGTGTTGCCTGCCTAAGGACTACACAGCTAGTTATTCTACTGGTTCTCTGCTGGGGTAACATGAGAGTGGAGGTAACATGAGAGTGGAGAGACCAACCAAACTTGCATTGCCAATGCATAAGCAAGGGACCATGGGACATGTAGTCCTGCAAGGGGCCATGAGTGGGAGAGAGTGTGCTTGCTCCCTGACCGGAAGTTAGGGGAAGCACAGCACATGGAATAGCGAGCAGTGAATGGACTACCTTAACCTTCAAGCTTTTCACCTGTCTCAATCTTGCCCCTCTGGGCAGAGATGGTCATGGACAGTCACCATAATGTGGTTTAGTTGTGATATGACCAGAACACGATGGCTTTGATGATCCCCATTTGTAACACCGATGTTTGACATTTAAAAGTACTATTAAGTACTTCATAGCTTGTCTAAATCTCTTTTCAATAAGAATCATTGGAAAGAAAAAATCTAATTGAACACATTACTCTCTGATACATCATGTGTGGCCAAATTAAACAGCAACTTCCCTTTAATACACATAGAGAGGTACATTACTGTATGTACCAAGGCTGGAACACCAGTGTAGAAGGAGGAATATGATAGATAAACGGAGAGTATAAATAATAGATAGGTAAATAGATAGATACCTTGCGATCCATTGTTAGGAACTGCTTGAGTCTGTCAAAATCAGACGGGGTATTGTAGGTGCGTTGAGGCTGTTTGCGTAGCTCAGTGTAAGGATCAGTAGGGATCCCTTCTATAGGGTTTAGTTCAATGCCTTCACTTTCCAAGAAATCCTGTGTACGAAGATTAAATTGTATAAGAAGAGAATCAGCTGGTGTGTGTGTGTGTGTGTATATATATATATAATATATATATATATATATATATATATATATATATATTTATTTATATATACACAGTTGAGCTCAAAAGTTTGCATACCCTGGCAGAAATTGTATCATTTTAGCATTAATATTGAAAAGACTGATCATGCCAAAAAACTGTCTTTTATTTAAGGATAGTGATCACATGAAGCCATTTATTATCAATTTTTTTAAAAATCATAATAACAGAAATCACCCAAATGGCCCTGATAAAAAGTTTACATACCCTGGAATGTTTGGCCTTGGTACAGACACAGAAGGTGGTACACACAGGTTAAAATGGCAATTAAAGGTTCATTTCCCACATTTGTGGCTTTTTAAATCACAATTAGGTCTCTTTCACACGGACGGACCGTATGTCCGTTTTTCATCCATCCGTTTTCGGATGAAAAACGGACATACATGTATCCCTATGGGATAGCGGGTGTCAGCGGATGAGCATCCGCTGACACCCGCTCTCGTCCGTGCCAGCTATGCTCCGTTTCTGCAGACGGAGGAAAACCCCATTTTTTCATCCGTCTGCAGAGCGGATCAGGTGACGACGGACTCTACGGTCCGTCGTCACCCGATCCCCCATAGGGGAGAGCGGCGCTCTGACAGGTCCGTCCCTGCACGGAGTGCAGAGACGGACCTGTCATCTTCCTGCTCAGCGGAGATCGCTCCGGCGATCCCCGCTGAGCAAGCGGCTATCCACGGGGCGGATCTGCACTGATCTGCCCTGTGTGAAAGAGCCCTTAGTGTCTGTGTATAAACGGTCAATGAGTTTGTTAGCTCTCACATGGATGCACTAAGCAGGCTAGACACTGAAACGTGAGGAGGTAGAGAAAGAACAGTCAAAAGACCTGTGTAACAAGGTAATGAAACTTTACAAAGATGGAAAAGTATATAAAAAGATATCCAAAGCCTTGAATATGCCAGTCAGTACTGTTCAATCATTTAATAAGACGCAGAAAATTTGGGGGATCTCTTGATACCAAGCCAAGGTCAGGTAGAACAAGAAAGATTAAAGCCACAACTGGCAGAAGAATTGCCCAGGATACAAAGAAAACCCCACAGGTAAACTCAGGAGAAATACTGGCTGCTCTCCAAAAAGACGGCTTGGTTGTTTTTAAGGAGCAAAATTTAACAATACTTGAACAAAAAGGAGCTGCATGGTTCAGGTGCCAGAAGGAAGCCTTTACTGCGCCAATGCCACAAAAAAGCCAATGAGACATGTCAAGGTGTTGTTGGGCATATTGTAACCAGGCTTTTTTGTGGAACTTGTACAGCAAAGGCTTCTTTCTGGCAACTTGACGATGCAGCTCTTTTTTGTTCAAGTATCATCATGTTGTGCTCCTTAAAAACAACCACACCATCTTTTTCCAGAGCAACCTGTATTTCTCCTGAGGTTACCTGTGGGTTTTTCTTTGTATCCAAAACAGTTCCTGTGGCAGTTGTGGCTGAAATCTTTCTTGATCTACCCGACCTTGGCTTGGTATCAAGAGATTCCCAAATTTTCCACATCTTATTAAATGATTGAACAGTACTGACTGGCATATTCAAGGCTTTTGATATCTTTTTATATCCTTTTCCATCTTTGTAAAGTTTCATTACCTTGTTACACAGGTCTTTCGACTGTTCTTTTCTACCTCCTCATGGCTCAGTGTCTAGCCTGCTTAGCGCATCAATGTGAGAGCTAACAAACTCATTGACTATTTATACACAGACACTAATTGTGATTTAAAAAGCCACAAATGTGAGAAATTAACCTTAATTGTTTAGGAGAGGTCGTAAAAACGTCCTGTGTACATGGGGCCTAAATTGCCATTTTTAACCTGTGCGTGCCACCTTCTGTGTCTGTACCAAGGCCAAACATTCCAGGGTATGTAAACGTTTTATTAGGGCCATTTGGGTGATTTCTGTTATCATTATGATTTAAAAAGGATCCAAAAAATGATGTGACAATAAATGGCTTCATGCGATTGCTATCCTTAAATAAAAGACATTTTTTTGGCATGATCAGTCATATTTTCAATATAAATGCCAAAATTTCACAATTTCTGCCAGGGTATGCAGACTTTTGAGCAAAACTGTGTGTGTGTGTGTGTGTGTGTGTGTGTATATATATATATATATATATATATATATATATATATATATATATATACATATACATGTATAGTATTACAAATCATTATCTGTTTATATACAACCAGCATAAATACCTACTGTAAATCTCTTCCGATAATTTCCTGCACAGAGGCAACAATCTGAGTGAATAAGAGCTCTATTACATTGCACTGTTCCGTCAATCCACAATTTACAGTAAATTTGCTTACAGGAGGAAAGCGCAGCCCAGTGACCTCATCAGTGAGCTGCTTTTTCTTAATCGTCCAATCACAATGGGAGTTGGTGATCAGGCTATATTGCTTGACTTCAGAAAAGTGAGGTCACCAGCCTGCCTGTGTTGTGTGGAAAGGGTAGTCACTGTAAAGAATGTTCCTTACATTGGTAGTCAGTGGGAAGAATGTCCCTTATTTTGACGGTCATTGGGAAGAATGCCCCTTACATTGGTAGTCAGTGGGAAGAATTGCCCTTACATTGGCAGTCATTGGGAAGAATGCCCCTACATTTGTAGTCAGTGGGAAGAATTGCCCCTACATTGGCGATTATCGGGAAGAATGCTCCTTACATTTGTAGTCAGTGGGAAGAAATGCCCCTTACATTGGCAATCATTGGGAAAAATGCCCCTACATTGGTGGTTATTGGGAAGAATGCCCCTTACATTGGCAGTCATTGGGAAGAATGCCCATACATTGGCGGTTATTGGGAAGAATGCCCCTTACATTGGTAGTGAGTGGGAAGAATGCCCCTTACATTGGTAGTCAGTGGGAAGAATGCGCCTTACATTGGCGGTCATTGGGAAGAATTGCCCCTTACATTGGCGGTCTTTGGGAAGAATTGCCCCTTACATTGGCGGTCATTGGGAAGAATTCTCCTTACACTGGTAGTCAGTGGGAAACATTTACCCTTACATTGCCGGTCATTGGGAAGAATGCCCCTTACAGTGGTGGCCAGAGGGAGAAGGAACCTTTAACATCCTCTGGAGGAACCAATAGGGGTACAAGGAAACTTGGTTGAGAGACTGTATCAATATATTTGAGGCAAGAATGGCTGCGGTCAGTAGGCATTGTTTATAGAAGCAAATCACATTGTCCATTTTAATTTCTCATGCGGCACTGGGAGAAGAAATCTGATTGGGCTTTTAAGGGCAACACAGGCTTTCTGAGACAACCCTTTCCTTGCCAAATGAATTCCACCTATTTAATAAATGAACAGAAGAACAATTACATTATTTTTTCTCACCCGCCAAATATTTGAACACAAACCCTATTTTGCTATCCTAGCCTGTACCCCACGGGGCTTTTTTCCAGATCTGGGCATCATTATGTTTTAGGCTCCTCTGCATGTCTGTAGGGTACCTTTGTGAATTGGTCACAGCTGATGATACGGAAGGTCCTTCCATACAACATGATGTTGATGCCCACGTTAAGGTCCCTCCAGTGATAGGGATCACCATTGTCATTCTTGGGGTGTCTCTGGCGCTTGATGAACGTTCCCTGAGGTATTCCGGAGTTCTCAACTGGGGGTTCCACCACTGATATGCTGTCGTCTTCTAGGTAGTAGTACACACATACTCTGCGCACCCTGTAGTGCTCATCCTGGGAGATGGGCACAGTCTCCTGGAAGTAGCCCTCAAATTTTAACACCTGCAATTAGAAAAATCGAATAATGTTCTTAGTTCAATGTAAACAGCAATATAAGATAAAAAAAGACAGTTTAACATCTACTCCTCCGTCCAGTCCAAGATTTTGTTTTTTAAACTAGAACTATGGACTCCTATTACAAAAAAGTATTTGCTACTGTACAGCACTTAATCATTCATGTGCACTTGCATATACACTATATTGTCAAAAGTATTGGGACACCTGCCTTTACACGCACATGAACTTTAACGCCATCCCAGTCTTAGTCTGTAGTCTGTAGGGTTCAATATTGAGTTGGCCCACCCTTTGCAGCTATAACCAAAACCGCCTACTCATCCCCAAAGCCCGCTACAAATCGAAGGGAGAACGAAGATTCGCAGTACAGGGACCTCGGCTATGGAATGCTCTACCAAACAACATCCGCTTGGAAGAAAACCATCGGGCCTTCAGGAAAAAACTCAAGACCCACCTCTTCTAATATCGCAGGACAACAAGGGCAGACAAGCGCCTTGAGGCGATTCAGTTCGCATTTGCAGCGCTATACAAATCATTCATTCTTTCATATAACAGCTTCAACTCTTCTGGGAAGGCTGTCCACAAGGTTTAGGAGTGTCTATGGGAATGTTTGACCATTCTTCCAGAAGAGCATTTGTGAGGTCAGGCACTGTTGTTGGACGAGAAGGCCTGGCTTGCAGTCTCTGCTCTAATTTATCCCAAAGCAGGGGCGGCCCGTAATGCGGGGCGCAGGGGAGCCGCCCCCCTAATCAATGCACCCGCCACCCTAATCTACATGCGGATCGCCGGACGCATTGATTCCAATGTTTTTTTTTTAAGCACATGATTAGAGGCTTTAATTAGCTTAAAAAAAGCATGGGCTCGGGGCGCAGAGCACTGTGCCCTGAGCCCACCCAGTTGTGTGACTATAGCGAATTAATATTCACTATTGTCTTCCTGTTTCTTCTCCCAGCTAATCAGGAAGCAGCTGCAGAGACTCAATTGGCTGGGAGTCTTAAAGCAGACCGGGGAGACAAGGACAGCTACGAGCAGAGCAAGAACGACGGGGGCAAGCTCGACAGCAGTGTGGGATGTGCTGGGATTTCTCCGGGGATCTGATCAGTGGAGGTAGGAGCGCAATCGATCAGAGCACACATCACACTAATGGGGGGGGGGGGGGGGACACATGTCTGATGGGGATTCCTATGTATAGAAGGCGGTGGGCCGAGAGAGGAGAAGGGAGGCGTGGTGGGAGTGTTGCAAC
>CM053028.1:515508690-515559329 GCA_028564925.1 Lithobates sylvaticus | reverse complement strand
GAATCCGCATTTCGACTGCTGCCAGTGCACCCAGACAGTTTTCATTTGCTGGGTTGCTGTTGGCAAGACCAATTTTATGTCGATCGTTGTTTGCCCATGGGGTGTTCCATATCGTGCGCCATGTTTGAGGCGTTCAGTTCGTTTTTAGAATGGGTAGTTAGGGATGTGACAGGCATTGATTCCGTCATCCATTATTTGGATGACTTCCTCTGCGTGGGCCCTCCAGCTTCCAATGTGTGTGCGATACTGTTGTCCACGTTGCAGCACATTGCGGAGAGTTTTCGGGTGCCGTTAGCACCTGACAAGACGGAGGGCCCGCGCACAGAATTGAGTTTTTTGGGGATAGTGATCGATTCCATGGCTATGGAATGCAGGTTACCAGAAGAGAAGTTGAGGGACTTACAAAAGGAAATTAGGGAGATTCATGGGTGCAAAAAAGTGCAGTTGCGCACGTTACAATCCCTGTTGGGAAAGTTGAATTTTGCATGCAGAATCATTCCTATGGGGAGAATTTTTTGTAGACGATTGTCATCGGCCACGGCGGGGGTGAAAGCTCCCACACATTATATTAGGCTTCGGAGGGAGCACAGGGATGATCTGGAGGTGTGGCATCGTTTTTTGCAGGAGTTTAATGGGAGGTCGGTTTGGATGTCAGGTCCAGTTAGCAATTTCGATGTTGAGCTAGTAACTGACGCCGCAGGATCCACAGGTTACGGAGCGTACTTCCAAGGGTGTTGGAGTGCGGAACCATGGCCACGATCCTGGGTGGAGGCGGGGTTTACAAAGAATTTAGCACTATTGGAGTTGTTTCCGGTGGTGGTAGCATTGGAGCTGTGGGGCAAGGCCTGTAAAAATTTAAAGCTTAGATTGAACTGTGATAATATGGGGGTAGTGCAAATAATCAATAGTATGTCGGCGTCTTCACAACCTGTCATCCGGCTGATGCGACAGCTAGTGTTACGCTGCATGCAATTGAATATTTTTCTTTATGCGGTACACATCCCGGGGGTAGAGAACACGCTGGCTGATTCTTTGTCTCGGTTCCAGTGGGACAGATTCAGGACTCTGGCACCGGAGGCTCAGCAGGAGGGCGTTCCTTGCCCGGCCTGGATCTGGGATTTGGCACTAGGGTAGCAGCGGGATGGATCCAGAAGTCGGTGAGTATGTCGTCTTGGTTGGCATACCAGAAGGTCTGGAAGGAGTGGGGTGAGTTGGTGCTGGAATCGGGAGTGGGGAAGGATGTGTCACAATTTAGGCTGTTAGTGCTGTATTACGTGTCCAGAAATATGGAGGAAGGCAGGTCAGTGTCCGCCATTGAAAAACGGTTGGCAGGGTTGGCCTTTTTGTTCAAGTTACAAGGCATTGTGGATTGGACAAAAGAATTTTGGGTGAAACAGGCAGTAAAAGGGTATCGCAAAGCAAACAGGACAAGGGATGAGAGGCGGCCGATTACTTTTGCCAATGTGTTGGCATTAAGGGAGCAGTTGAGTGGGGTGTGCAAAGATGGGTACGAGGGGCTATTATTTACAGCGGCTTTTTCCTTGGCGTTTTTCGGGGCATTTCGGATTGGTGAGTTGGTTAGCCCATCAAAAAAGGAAGGGGGAGGTTTAATGTTGGGGGACGTGGAAGTTTTGGGTGACAGGGTGCTGGTGAATTTAAAAAAGTCCAAGACTGATCAAAAAGGTGTGGGGGTTCTGATTTCGTTGCATAGGTTACAAGGTTGCGCGGTATGCCCAGTAAAAGCAGTAGGGGAGTTCATGGGGGTGAGACCGGAGGTTGGGGCCCATTGTTGGTGCACAGTGATGGATCATACCTGTCGCGATTCCAATTTGGGGCGGTTCTGCGGAAATGCTTAAATAGTATGGGTTTAGAAGGTTCTGCCTACGCCTCACACTCCTCCGCATTGGGGCGGCCACCGAAGCCGCCAGGTGTGGGTTGGATGAGGTGGATGTGCAAAAAATGGGGAGGTGGGAATCGAAGCGATTTCGGACTTACGTTAGACCACTGTTGATTCAGGAATAATGGGGATAGATATAAAAAAAAAAAAAAATAAATAAATAAATAAATAAAGGGCGAGCTTTACTGTGTTGTTATAGTTTGTAATGGTTAGTATGGTGGCCTTAGTAGTTAAGTTATAGTACTGGTCAATTACACTATGTTTGTCATTTCAGATGGAGGGCTTCCGCGCCTCGTCTGGATCCTGGGGCACTCATATGTGTGTTGGGGAGCACGGAGAGGGGATGCCAGACCAGGTGGGAGGCAGTTGGGGGTGTCTAGGAGAGAGGCCACCATACGTTGGCTGGGCAGGCCGGGAATGTTGTGGGAGAGGGTGGTGCCCGAAATGGAACGTTTCGCATGGTTGGACAGGCCACCGGCGGTCCTGGTCATACATGCGGGCGGGAACGATTTGGGAATGCGGACAGTAAGGGATCTTATTGCTGACATAAAGAGGGATCTGACCTACCTGCACGAGACATATCCAGACACGCTGTTGGTATGGTCAGATATGGTCGCTAGAACATCCTGGAGGAGGGCTAGATCAGTATATCGCCTTAACAAGGCGAGGATCCGTGTAAATAAGGTAGTGGGGAGGTTCCTGGCATGGCAAGGGGGTTTAGTGGTTCGCCACAGGGAACTTGAGAAAAATGTGGGCCTCTATTTGAGGAGGGATGGGGTTCACTTGACGGATGTCGGGATCGACCTGTGGTCGTTGGGTCTACAGGAGGGGATACATACGGCCCTGCGGGTGTGGAGGTGCCTTCAAGGGTAAGGGGTCACCCTTTCAGTCTGTGGCGGTGTTTAGGTTGGTCAGTGACGGTGGCAGTGATGTAGTTGGTGAGTGTGTGGGGGGCTCGTCATGAGATGGCCCCTCCGGTGTAGTACATCGAAGTCGATGATTACTCTGTGTGCACTGCGGGATAGGGTTTTGTCTCCGGGCGGTTAAAATGGAGGCCTACTTGGTTCGGTTAATCCTGCAGTGCCCCCTGGTGGTAGATATATATATAGTCATATATATATATTGGTTAATTAAAATGGTTGTGTTACAAGTGTTAGCCCCGTCACTGACCAACATAAGAGGGTATAACCGATGGTTATTTATGTTTACAATAAAATGTTTATGGTTATTTATGGTTAATTTTATATGGTTATTTATACGGTTTTATATGGTTATTTATATTTGGAGTTAAGTTTAATAAAGGCTGTTGTGGCCATTTACTCCACAAGAAGTACGGTGTGGCCCATTATTTAAGAGGGGTAGCAAAAAGGGGGTTTTGGAATAAAGGGGTCACAACAGAAGGGGTGGTCTTTACTAGGCTACACGAGTCAAGAGAGGGCCGGACAGAACGAGTGCAATGAGGATAGGGAGGGCCAGACATGACTGTGTGTCTAGTGACACACCAAAAAGGAATGTAGCAGGGAGGGGTTAGCAGGGGGCAGCAAATAGGAGGCAGGGGGAGCGGCATTATAAAAAGGGGGCGTGGCCAATCGGGAACACTCGTTGTATGGAATTCACAGGAGGAGGCAGTTTTTCCCACCCACCCTCCCAATAGTTAAGTTTTGTTGTGAAGGTTTTAATGCTTTTGTTATCATTTCAGGAAATCAAGATGGATGTCTGGAAGAAAGTGGGTTGGCGGTGTTTAGGTTGGTCAGTGACGGTGGCAGTGATGTAGTTGGTGAGTGTGTGGGGGGCTCGTCATGAGATGGCCCCTCCGGTGTAGTACATCGAAGTCGATGATTACTCTGTGTGCACTGCGGGATAGGGTTTTGTCTCCGGGCGGTTAAAATGGAGGCCTACTTGGTTCGGTTAATCCTGCAGTGCCCCCTGGTGGTAGATATATATATAGTCATATATATATATTGGTTAATTAAAATGGTTGTGTTACAAGTGTTAGCCCCGTCACTGACCAACATAAGAGGGTATAACCGATGGTTATTTATGTTTACAATAAAATGTTTATGGTTATTTATGGTTAATTTTATATGGTTATTTATACGGTTTTATATGGTTATTTATATTTGGAGTTAAGTTTAATAAAGGCTGTTGTGGCCATTTACTCCACAAGAAGTACGGTGTGGCCCATTATTTAAGAGGGGTAGCAAAAAGGGGGTTTTGGAATAAAGGGTCACAACAGAAGGGGTGGTCTTTACTAGGCTACACGAGTCAGGCAGGTTTCATCAACTCGCTACTTGTATACAATTGTGGGCAAATTTTTGTCATTTTGCCAAGGCACTCCTAAAGAAACCCCAAGGCACCCTGGTTAAAAAAAAGACTGCCTTATGCCGCGTACACACGAAGGGACTATCCCGCGGGATTATCCGCTGGACTGAGTCCACCGGATAATCCCCTCGTGTGTGGGCGCCGGCGGACTTTTTGGCGCCAAAAGTCCGGCGGACTAGGTTTTAAGTTTTGTTTTAAAACCTAGTCCGCCGGACTGCCATAGTCTGGCAGTCCGGCGGACAATCCCGCCGTTAGTAGGCTAGTCCGCCGGACTTGCCGCTCATCGGAAAGTCCGTTCATTTAGCACGTGACTTCAGGTAGACGGAGCTAGCGAAGGCAGTGAATGCCGCCGCGCTATCCCCGTCACCTGGCATGGATTTAAAGGGAAACCCTACGCCGAAAAAACGGCGTGGGGGTCCCCCCCAAATCCATCCATCCCAGACCCTTATCCGAGCACGCAGCCCGGCAGGCCAGGAAAGGGGTGGGGACGAGCGAGCGCCCCCCCCCCCTCCTGAGCCGTACCAGGCCGCGTGCCCTCAACATGGGGGGTGCCCTGGGGAAAGGGGGGCCGTGCGCCCCCCCACCCCAAAGCACCTTGTCCCCATGTTGATGAGGACAAGGGCCTCTTCCCGACAACCCTGGCCGTTGGTTGTCGGGGTCTGCGGGCGGGGGCTTATCGGAAACCCCTACCCATTCACCTAAGGTGTAAAATGTAAAGTAAAAAAACACACACTTTTGAAAAAATATTTATTGCACTGCTCCGGGGGTCTTCTTCCGTCTTGGGGGTCTTCTCGCTGGACTCCTCCGCCATTTACCTAGCTCTTTTACCGAGCGGAGAAGTCCGGCTACCTTCTTCGTCATCGCCGCCGTCGTCCGTGGGTCTCGATCTGCCTTCGGGGGGTCTTCCGGGGTCTCTTCTGTTCTTGCCGCGGTCGGTCTTCTTCTTCCGATGTTGACCCGTCGCTCTCTGGGGCCGGAATGCCAGAGCCGCGCTGTGCTGGGACTTATATAGGGACAAGGGGACAGGGTCACATGCTCATGTCACATCCGGAGGATGCTGGGACTGTGAAGAAGAAGAAGAAGAAGGCGCCGGCGGCGCGGAAAACGACGACCGTTTTTTCAGCGTGGGGATTCCCTTTAAATCCATGCCAGGTGACGGGGCTAGCGCGGCGGCATTCACTGCCTTCGCTAGCTCCGTCTACCTGCAGTTATGTTCTAAATGAACGGACTGCTCCGTGTGTGGGGCAAGTCCGTTCATTTTCAAAAGTCCCGCGGACTTTGTCCAGCGGATTGTCCGCCGGAGAAGTCCGTGCGTGTGTGGGCAAGTCACAAGCTCCGAAGTCCGGGCGTGTGTGGGGAAGTCCCGCCGGACAAAGTCTGAACGTGTGTACGGGGCATAAGACTAACCTCTTATGCCGCGTACACACGATCGTAATTCTCATTGGAAAAAGCTCTGATGGTTTTCCCGACGGAATTCCAACGGAATTCCGCACAAACTGTCTTGCCTACACATGGTCACACCAAATTCCGACCGTCAAGAACGCGGTGACGTACAACACTACGACGAGCCGAGAAAAAATGAAGTTCAATGCTTCCGAGCATGCGTCGAATTGTTTCCGAGCATGCGTAGGAATTTTTGCGCGTCGGAATTGCTACTGACGATCGGAATTTCCGATAGAAACCTTTTCCGTCTGAAAAATGGAGAACATGCTCTCAAATTTTTGCTGGCGGAAATCTGCCAGCAAAATTCCAGTGGAGCCTACACACGGTCGCATTTTACGATGAAAAGCTCTCAACGGTCTTTTGCTGGCCGAAATTCCGATCGTGTGTACGCGGCATTAAAGTTAACCTCTATCTTAACCCCGATCTGTATCCTGAGACCAACAGTTAACATAATCTCTTAAAGTATACAGTATGTAAATCCTAAGGCTCAGTTCACACCTAAGGCCAGGCGGTGGTAAAACCAGGTGGTTTAGCTACGGTTTTATCAGGCGGTGAGGAAGCGACATGTAATTCCTTTGCCTTCCCTGGCTGAGACAAATTCTTCCTAATTTGTGGCCGGTAACAGAGTCAATATGTCAATCCAGATAGCAGTGGGCAGCATGTTTTAGGGTTTTTGGGCCCCTTAAAGTGATACTAAACACAGTTTTCTCTTTATATTGTCTAATCTTCTAATTTTGTATAAGGATGATGGCACTGTAATTATTTTTATTAAAAAAAATAAAAAACACATCTAAGTATCTTTTTCCCAATAAATATACAACTGTCACATGACCCAGATATTTCCCAGCCTGTCGTGGAGATAGTTCACCCTATTGTTGATAATTAACCACCAGAACACTCTCTCAAAGAGTGATGTATGGTACCACCTTGGATGAAATCTTTTGCTACTTAGTTGGAGAAGAGAAGAAATGAGTCCTGTTTACATGAACTTGACTGGTTGTCCTTTATTCTGTGCTGGGATGAGAAAACAGGAGTGATAGGTGTTCAACACCACAATGGGGACTGTTCACACAGGGGGGAGTTGGGAACCTTGGTGCTCACTCTGTCCTTGCAAGGGGTAAAGTGAGCGCTGAAAATTACCCTCATAGGCTTTGCCTGGCTTATTGGGACAAGGGATCCCTGAAATATTTGTAGGGGGAACCAGTGAAAGACAGCCTTCAGACAGCAGAGGTTGTACTGTACTGATGAAAAGAACTCACCTCCAGAGACCTGAGTTTGTGAGTTCTGGTAATCAGAACTGTGGTCCTTTGGCCAAATACAACTGGGCAGTACCCTGTGACCACCAAGGCACAGGGTGGAGCAGGCCTTCAATTTGGGCACAACTAGGTGTAGCCAGGTGCTGATTGACATGCTATTGGCTTGTGAATCAGAAATACTAATGCTGATGGCAAAGCCCTCTGCAACATTGTTTTCATTCCAATGTAGTGCAAGCAGACACAGCCTATTTGAGAGTGGCAACTCTGCCCTAAATTCAGCAACAGTGCAGCATTGTTGCCACACCATCACAGGAAGCTGCATAAGGTGGATTTCTCTGGCAGGACTAACAGGTATTGTGGGATTTTGTAGGGGCACTAAGAGAAAACTGTAAGTAAAGATGCACTTATAATTAGGCGTATTAGGTCACTGAAAATGACAGGAGGACTTCTCTTCTCTTGAGGCTTGAAGTAAAAGGAAATCTCTACATTCTACATTGTGAAAAGCGATTTTTTTAAACTATGGAGTATTCTTCTGCAGTACTAGTTCTAGCAATAGTATGTTTAATAAGGGTTGGATGTCTTCCTAAAAACAAAACATTGAGTTACAGACCACTGTAAAATAGCATAGAATGCTGATCCAGGGGTTTATTGAACTGGAACTCAGAAAGGAATTTTTTCCTTGTTAAAGTAATTTGAGTCTTACTCTGTGGTGGGTTTAATGGCCTTCTTCTGGATTCTTTTCTAAGGATGCATGTTTGAAAAGGTCGAACTTGATGGACATATGTCATTTTCCAATCTATGTAATGAGCAGAGGGGAGAGAACTGATCCTTCTAAGTAAGAGTTTGTGAAGGATTTGGCTTACATCACTCAGGATAAATGCGGAATTGTGGATCAAAAGTGACCTCGTCGCCCCTCCACCACTATTCCCACCATTTATTTGTGATGTTTCTGTTTGTTGTAATGGATCTTGCCATCATACAAAGCATCTCCAGAAAAAAGCTTTCCTGTAGCCTCCAGTCAGTAGTCTGGTCTCTCATAATCCAACATGCCCACCTTCAAACCACTTCAATCAACAGCATTCTTGATCCCTGAACTGCACAGCTATGGGCCGTCCACACGATAGGATTTTCCGACAACAAATGTTGGATGTGAGCTTGTTGTCGGAAAGTCCGACCGTGTGTATGCTCCATAAAACATTTGTTGACGGAATTTCCGCCAACAAATGTTTGAGAGCAGGTTCTCAAATTTTCCAACAACAAGACTTGTTGTCGGAAATTTCCGAGCGTGTGTACACAATTCCGACACACAAAAGTCCACGCATGCTTGGAATCAAGCAGAAGAGCCGCACTGGCTATTGAACTTAATTTTTCTCGGCTCGTCGTACGTGTTGTACGGCACCGCGTTCTTGCCACTCATTTCCAACAACATTTGTATGACTGTGTGTGCGCAAGACAAGTTTGAGCCAACATCTTTCAGAAAAAAATCCACAGTTTTGTTGTCGGAAAATCCTATCATGTGTACATAGCTTTATATGGAGCAGCATATAGGGAGGCAGAGAACTCATTAAGGTAAAAGACCTCAAGGCTTTAGAAGTTCTTTAAGAAATGCGTACTAGTTTTTTTTTAACTGGAACTTTTCTCCAACAAAGAGAGTGAGACTCCTAGCAACAACTATGGAAGCTGAGTGGTGATCAGAATTGCAGCGCAGAGAATTAACCCAAAAGTATAATAAATCAGTACATGATTCATGAATGGCATAAACTCATAACTGGGTGGACATAACCTTTACAAGCATCTAAATGTAGCCAGGTGCTGGATTACAGAAACATGGAGGAGACATTGTCCTTTTTACAGTCAGTTTTACTTTCACTTTCTACTGCTATGCTGGATGTTGTGTTGCACTATCCCCTTCAGTCAGCAGAGGGAGAACTATAGTCAGAAAAGCCTATGGGCTTCTATGCAGAACGCTGCAGATCATGGGAATTGTAGTCTGAATTATCAATCACAGAATGGGACTAAAATGGGTTGTAAAGGAAAAAATATTATCCTCTTACCTAATGCAGTGCTCGTTCACTAACCTCTTCCATCGATTTCCTTTGCAAATGTCCTTTTTTCTTCATTAAAATCCTCACTTCCTGTTACTCTGTACTACACACCATCAGGCGAGCCGTTCTGCCTGGTGGTGAGTGTCGTGCTCGCCCCCACCCTTGGAATACAGGAGTGTGTCAGGACGCTCTCTACTTGAGCATAGAGACAAAAGGTCTGTGTGTTAGTGGGCGTGTATATCACACAGCAGCGCCACCTCCCTTGGCCTAGTTTCTATTCTTTGCTGGCCCGCCTTGCTTCCGTCCCCTTGCTGCCTTATACCAGTCATCTGCATTGTTTATATTAAATTATTATTTAATTGTTATTATTTTAATTATTAGTATCTTTTTTTTTTTTTTTTTCATCAACTATGCCCTTATTGTAATTTATAAATCAATGTAAAACATTTGTCATGAATTTATATTAGATAAATAATAACCCGATTTGCAAATATTACCATTGTGAATGGATGAAATAGTCCTGCTGCGTAGGCTGGGGAGGCGGGAATAAGTGGATACTATGGGCGGCGTGTGTGGGCGAGAACTTTGGTCGTTCTCGTAAGGCAAAAAAAAAAAGGCTCTGCGAATGCACAATGCCGCAAAGCGTAGTGGGAACTGTAGTTCCGTTATTGCCGTGACGTCGTTGTAGTGCACGTGCACCGCAAACCAGGAAATACAGCATACTAACTACACAGGAAAGCCGGAGGATGATTTATAAGCGCTATTTAAACAGGTATCTACATTTTTTACATGAAAATAATTACTTTTTTCGATATAAGCACCTGTCAAGGAATAATTATATTATAATTATATTATTATTCCTTTACAACCCCTTTAAGGACCTTTACAATACAGTTCCCATAGGAAATTGGCTCACTGGCTGTGATCAACAGCAGCAGGAGCCAATGGCTCCCACTACTGTGTGAGCCAATGAGGACAGAGACCCGGGAGAGCTGCTGCTCTCATGCAGGGCCGGTGCTACCACTAGGCAAACTAGACAGCCGCCTAGGGCGCACTGCTGCCTAGGGGCGCTCGGCCACTGGTTTCCCTCTGCGTCTGCATGCTCTGCAGGCTGCAGAATACAACTAACTAAGTCTGACCGGTAGTGTAATTAGAAGCGCAGCACTGGAGCCAGCGCTAGAGGAAGCAGAGCCAATGCTTTCTGTATAGCGCCGCCTTCTGTCACATGGACAGTGTAAAGGGGGGTGGAGCCGATGGTGGTGAAAAAATTAGGTTTTGCCTAGGGTGTCAAAAACCCTTGCACCACCCCTGCTCTCATGCACATTGATGGATTGAGATGGGGCTCAAGTAAATATAAAGGGGGGGAGCAGCACACAAAAGGCTTTTTACCTTAACCACTTCAGCCCCGGAAGGATTTTCCCCTTTAATGACCAGGCCATTTTTTGCGGCACTGCAATGTTTTAACTGACAATTGCGTGGGCATGCAATGCTGTACCCAAACAAATTTGTCCTTTTTTCCCACAAATAGAGCTTTCTTTTGGTTGTATTCGATCACCTCTGCGGTTTTTATTTTTTGCGCTATAAACAAAAAAGTGCGACAATTTCGAAAAAACAACATTTTTTACTTTCTGCTATAATACACATCCGAAATAAATGTAAAAAATCTAATTTCTTTATCAATTTAGGCCAATATGTATTCTGCTGCATATTTTTGGTAAAAAAAAAAAATCCCAATAAGCATATATTAATCTGTTTGCGCAAAATTTATAGTGTCTATAAAATAGAGGATAGATTTAGGGACTTTTAATATTTTTTACTGTTTTTACTGGTAATGGTGGCAATCTGCGTTTTTTTGCGGGACTGCAACATTGCGGACAAATCTGACCCTAAGTGACATTTTTTGGGGACCAGTGACACCAATACAGTGCTAAAAAAATGCAACAAAACAATCAATGTATAAATGACACTGGCAGGGAAGGAGTTAACGCTAGGGGGCAATAAAGGGGTTAACTGTGTTCCCTGGGTGTGTTCTAACTGTGTGGGGACTGGGCTTACTGGGACAACACAGAGATCACTGTTCCTGATCACTGGGAACAGCAGATCTCCATGTTGTCCCCTGTCAGAACAGGGATCCACCTTGTTTACATAGGCAGATCCCCGTTCTGCCTCTTTGTACCACGATCGCGGTGGCTGGCGCACATCAAGTCCACGGGACCTGCACACACGCTCCCACACTATCACGTGCACAGACGGACGTACAGGTACGTCGGTTTGCGCAGCTGAACTGCCTTGCCGCAGTATATATGCGGAAGGTGGTCAGCAAGTGGTTGATGTATAGAATAGAATAGCATAGAATGCATTAAGGCAAAACAATCTTGAGCCTTTAAAACCACTTTAAGGTGGGAGTAAACTCCCATGGATGATTTTTACCTATAGTTAAGCCTATAGTGAGGCTTACCTTTATGTACAGTAAACGTCCTAAATTTGCAACGTGCACTTGGACATCATCACTCGTCCAATCAAAGGACCGGAGCCTGCCAACCTGAAAAGAAGACCGGATAAAGATGGAAGCCCTGTCTGCGGTGACAGCGTGCCACTGGAGGGATTCATTTTAAGGTAAGTTTCACTTAATTTGCTAGTATGAAACGCATAGTAGCACATTATAACTTTGCCTTGCGGGTTTAAAAAAAAAAGCAGCCGTTTACTACTGATTTAAGTATACTGCATCTATATTGTAACTTTACTGTATCTTTACCACACTTGTACTGCATGCTGGTTTACTAAAACTGTTATTAAGTGCACAAGCGTTTCTTAAAGGGCCCCAACGATAGCCGGCAGAAGAACAACATAAAGGATTGCCCCTCCCATAAAATAAATAATAATAAAATCATCCAGCATGTCATTATTGTTCCCTTCTACCATTTCCTTCATTTCTATGGACAGTGCCTACCCAGTCAATTTAGGCCTGGCATAGCCTCCATTAGTGCACACTAGAAGTATAGTCCCAACAATTTGTTAGATCAAGTTCCATTGCTGCTCACTGTTGCACTTTAGGTGGCGCTGCTACTGTTTAAGCTAACTTGGACGTTATGTGTCAATTTATGCTTAGCCTTAACTGTTAGCCATTTTGTATGCCGATGTGTGTTATTACCACCATTGATAATTTATTGGTATTTGCTTGGTTATCAACTTTACGTTTGACATAGCACTTTTACTGGGTAATCGGAATTAGTTGTCGTGCTTCACTGCCTTTACTTGTTTTTACATTCAACCTGGTGTTTCTGAGGGGCTGAGGCCTTGAGAAGGTCAAGGCAAAGAAGAGAGGACCCACCCTATTCAGCGGCGCCTGCACAGATAGTGCTACATAAACATGTCTTTATACCTTTGGGGAATAGGACGTCCTTACAGGTATGTAGAATTGATGTAATTCCACAGGGATTCTTATAACGTCTTTGTTTAAATGCCATTGAATTCTCTTGTGTACGGGGCTTCTCACAACCTCTGTGCATTGAAGAACTCATCCAAAGCCTTTGCGTAGCAAAGGAAGAACGCAGGCCCCTCAGACCCGAGGAGTGAATTGTTACATGAATGTAGTACATACATACAATCATTATACAAAGTTTATGTAATGGAAAAAAAAATGTTTTCACTTTTGCATAATTATATTGCTGTCTGTGTATCATCTGTATTTGACCTGATGACCATTACCATTGAATGTGAGGGAAATTCCAAGATTTTGAGTTGTCACCAGAAAAGAAATAGAGGGAAAATCTTTTGATGGGGACACTTGTTCCAGTGACTATTGTCTAAGCGTAGATTAACTTCACTTTGGATAGATTTTCCTTTCACTTCTTGTTGTGTGTACAGAACAGAAAGTGAAGAAAAATCTCTCAATTGGGACACAGATGGCAACAAATCCTGACAGGATTTTTAACCATTCCCTACTCTATACAAAATGACAAAATACATTTTGGCTTTAGACATATTTTAATTCGATTTTACGTGTAAAAAAAAATCCTTTTGTACCCATGATGCTGTTTGTTCCCTTTTTTGTGCTTGCACACAAGGTTACGTTGGCAGTGAAGCTTTGCTAAACAGCAATACAAAATAATCTATTGTCTCTATGTAAATGGAGGGTGACCTCATGTTCTCGCTGAGGTGTTGGTTCAGTTTGTTATCAGCACCAAAACAAATAAATTAAAATGAACAAAACTCGATTGTCTATTCATGGAGGGTGTCAAATCAGACGGTTTTTTTTTCCAAGAACACCAGACATCTCTAATTCTTTCACAGCTTCCATTTACCAATGCCCTTGCATGTTGTCTACTAGGATGATCGAAATTAGAGTTTTCATTTCACTAAAGTTTCTGCAAAAATAAGGCAAAATTTTGCCAGTTTGGCTACTTGGAGGCAAAATTAGATGGTAAATGCCTTTTAAAACAAAGTGTGCTTACCCTTTTTGCCCCTTCCGCAGACCTGTCCTAACCCACCCGCCTCCTCTACAGATGCTTACTTATCTCTATACGATAACCATGGTTCCACTGTTTCTTTACATCCAGTGCCTCAAGTCTTGGATGCATCTGCTCATTACAGCCCTATTGACTCCTAAAGGACCATCTCCAAGCCTTGGAACACCTTCTCCATGCTATATGCCTACTCATCTCCTTCACCTCGCCTCTCTTCATACACCTGCTCATCTTCTTCACCTTCTTTTTGCAATACACCTGCTATTCGCCTCCGCCTTCTGCCTCACTATACATCTGCACATCTCCTTCAACTTCTCCTCTCAATACACCTGCTTATCTCCTCCACCTTCTACCCCACGTCATACATCTGCTCATCTCATTTACCTTGTCTTCACTATACATCTGCTCATCCCCTCCATCTTCCCCCCTCCTCTAACCTCCTCCACCTTCTCCCTCACTATATAAACCCTCATCTCTTTTACCCTTTCCTTGCTATACACCTGCTCATCTACTCCACCTTCCAGCCCACGCCATACATCCACTCATCAAATTTAACGTCTCCTTGCTGTAAACCTGCTCACTAGACCAAGCACCGACCAGGCCACAGCATCCACTCACACCGACCAGAGGAGCCTCGCCTCTCACTCCTGTAGCTGCTGGTCCCATGTCTCAAGAGAGAGATCCCGCCATTTGCAATGGAATTTATCTCCTTTCCCAATGTCCTCCTCGGTTACCAGCTTTCTGGTAAGTGTAGTCCAGTCACTATCATTAGGCTTGATGATCAGGCATTGACAAACATTTAACCATAGGCCTCGTTCACATGGGTGGCTGAAAAGTGGTAAAGACAATCTTTTGAGCTGTGGTTTTACCACGCCCTGAGCACCCACCTAAAACATAACCTGCAGCTATTTATGCTGTATATAGGCCATGACTGTGGCAAACATGACACCCCTTGTCGAGTTCAATGGCAGTACTGCAGCTAAACATGACCCATTCAAGTGAATGGGGCTGCGCCAAAGAACACAAGCCAAATGCTTAGCTCACAGTTGCGGGTGGTATTGATATATAAAATGCCCATTCAACTGTCAAAAAAAAGGTGAATTCAGGAGATGGCAGTAGCGCTCTCTGCATGCCTGGCAGCCACTGCTCTACTGCCCCCTGAAAAATAAAGCATCATAGATTTTTTTTCAAAGGGGCAGCAAGGGTTGCCACAGGCGTGAACAAGCCTATAAAGCAGGGGTCTCCAAACTTTCTAAACAAAGGGCCAGTTTAGTGTCCTTCAGACTTTAGAAGGACCGCACTGTGGCTAGTGGGAGTAGAAAAGGTCTGAGCGTCGTTGTTGTTTTGCTGTTTCAGTGAGAGTAATTGAGCCCCATTATTGGTGTAAGTGGGAGGAATTAAGCCCCATCATTGATGTCATTGGGCCCCATCATTTGTATCATTGAGAGGACTTGTGCCCCATTATTGATGTCATTGGGCCCCATTGTTGGTGTCAGTGAGAGGAATTGTGCCCCATCGTTGGTGTCCTTGGGAGGAAATGTAAACCCTTCATTAGTGTCAGTAGGGGGAATTATGCCCCATTGTTGGTATCAGTGGATGAAATAGTGTCCCAAGGGCCGGATAAAAGGAAGCAAAGGGCTGCAGTTTGGAGACCCCTGCTATATAGTGTACTTTACATGAAAAACCACCAGCAGCCTGCTATGACTATAATGGAACTGCGCGACATCATCTCCAGTAAGATCCAGTGGGGGATCTAAACCCACCTTCTATGGCAAATATCAGTATTGGGTGGATTTATTTTTATTTTTTTACTAAAAACAACCAGAAAGGGTCAGCCTGCGTTGCTTCCTGTGTGTGTGTCAAGCTGAGATGGAGGTATGTGTCATTTGTTGTGGTAACCGCTTGTGGTTTGTGATGTGCAATGTACAAGAGAGCAGAATAACAGTGCAATCTGTTTAGGCTGAGTGAAAACAGTGTGTGTGTGAGGAGCTATGGGGACAGACGGCCTCCAGGGACAGCTTCGGTAATAACATACTGCTCCTAGGGAACCTCACAGCTACCCATTACTGTAGATTAACCCATTCCTGCATCCTCTTGCTGCAGTTATTAGGTGATACTGAAAGGTGGTCAGGTGTGAGGGAGTTAAAGAGGATCTTCACTGAGCACCATAAACCAAAAACACTATTTAATTCATTTTTAATATTTAAAGCAATCCAATCCATCCATGTCTCTATGCTTTATTTTGGTGAGAAATCTCTTTGAAAAACATCCCCCTAGCATTTCTGGCTGTGGCCATCTTGAGTAAGGGCAGGTGATTTATGTAGCATTTACTTCCTGGAATCTATCTGCGCTTAACCGCTTCCCGACCGCCTCATGCAGATATATATGGCACGGGTAGGCGAAATCACGTACCTGTACTTGGCCCTTTAATGGCCTGCCTGTGGGTCGCGCTCGCGACCCGGTCGGGAGCTCCGTGACCCCGGCCGCGGGACCAGCGGACTCGATCGCTGCTGGTGTCCCGCGATCGGGTCACGGAGCTGAAGAACGGGGAGAGGTATGTGTAAACAAACCTCTCCCCGCGCTTCCTACTCTGCCTGTCATTGATTGGCTGTTCCCGGTCATCGGGAAAGCCGATCAATGACGTCAGCCCCGCCCCCTAATGTAAAAAAACACACACACACGTCACAGCCCATAACCCCTCCCCTCCCCCTAGTGGTTAACTCTTTCACTACAACTGTCATTTATACAGGAATCAATGCATTTAAATAGCATTGATTGCTGTATAAATGACAATGGTCCCAAAAATGTGTCAAAAATGTCCGATGTGTCCGCCATAATGTTGCAGTCACAATAAAAATCGCTGATCGCCGCCATTACTAGTAAAAAAAAAAAATATTAATAAAAATGCTATAAAACTATCCCCTATTTTGTAAACGCTATAACTTTTGCGCAAACCAATCAATAATCGCTAATTGCAATTTTTTTTACCAAAAATATGTAGAAGAATACGTATCGGCCTAAACTGAGGAAAATAAATGTTTTTTTATATATTTTTTGGGGATATTTATTATAGCAAAAAGCAAAAAAATATTGCATTGTTTTCAAAATTGTCGCTCTATTTTTGTTTATAGCGCAAAAAATAAAAACCGCAGGGGCGATCAAATACCATCAAAAGAAAGCTCTATTTGTGGGAAAAAAAGGACGCCAATTTTGTTTTGGAGCCACGTCGCACGAATGCGCAATTGTCAGTTAAAGCGACGCAGTGCCGAATCGCAAAAAGGGGCCTGGTCCTTTGGCTGCCAATTGGTCCGGGGGCTGAAGTGGTTAAAGTGGTGTTCCACCCAAAAAAAAATAAAAAATCATGAATGTGCCTAAAAAAAAAAAAAAAAAAAAAAAAAAAATTGGGATTGTTTTTTTTTTTTTTTTTACTCACCTCTAAATGGCTGTTGCTAGGGTGTCCCTCGTAGTCTGCCTCCTTCAGTGCCTGGGCTCTTGACGTCACTTCCGCTCGGCGCAGGAAGGGCTCAGCTCTGCTCCCTCTCTCTTGTCAGTCATCTGGGACACGTGACAGATCCCAGATGATTGCGCACCCAATCACGGCGCGCGGCGCTGCTCGCGCATGCGCAGTGGGTGCCCGGCTGTGAAGCCACTGCCGGGTTGCCCACAGTTACAATGCCTGCGCTGCTGAACGGAGGGGGAGACAGGCGGGGCTTCGATCCCCCGCATCGCTGGACCCTGGGACAGGTAAGTGTCCGACTATTAAAAGTCAGCAGCTGCAGTATTTTTAGCTGCTGACTTTTAATTTTTTATTTTTTTTAACTCAAGCATGTATGCAGGAGGGTGAGCTTTGCTGATTAAATCGCTCTTCCTCTCCTCCCCTCCTGAAGACTCCTGGGATGTATGACATCATTTGCCTAGGCCTGAAACCAGGAAGTAACTGAAAAAATTTAAGAAAAAAAAAAAAGTTTAAAACAAGTAAATATAATATACTTTCCTATTTACTAATGCCAGCAGCATGAGGATTAAAAATAATCTGTGTTGTTTGGGAGAGTGAAGTTCCACATTAAAGTGCATGATCCATACTGTTTATCAAGTTTTTTGTTATACTGTTTAAGTGTTTAAAGTGTAACTTCATTTTTGTTGAAAAAAAACATCTCAATCCCCCCCCCCCCCTCCTCAGTGATGGGGATTTTACCAACTTCGTTGCAGATTTATACCTTTTGTCATTCTGAAGAGATCCCTGTGTGTTTGTCTGTGTCCATGTGGAAAGTGAATCTAATGGCAGTGGTTCCATAATTATCAATCAGCTGTGCACCTTGCAGGGCACTAATGCTGCTGGGCCTGCATCCTTTTAGATGTGTTCCTATTGGGAGTATCTCACCAAAAAATGACATTTTTGTTGCAGGGGATGTCTGACCAATCAATCAATATACCAGTGGTGGCTGGTGCTCAAACTTTTTTTTTTTGGGGGGGGGGGGGGCAGCAAACAAACTGAAAAAAAAAACATCAATTGCAGCCTCACTGTGCCATCAATTGCAGCCACTGTGCCCATCAAATGCAGCCACTGTGCCCATCAAATGCAGCCACTGTACCTACCATATGCAGCCACTGTTCACAACATATACAGCCTCTGTGCCCATAAAATGCAGCCTCTGTGCCCATCATATGCAGCCTCTGTGCCCATCATATGCAGCCTCTGTGGCCATCATATGCAGCCTCTGTGCCTATCATATGCAGCCACTGTGCCCCCACCCCCCGTGCTTGCTGTCTAACCGGCACTCACGAGCTGTGGGACATGCAGCGGGTAAGGCGAAGGCTCCTGCATCCTCTATGCTTCTCTGTGCTCCCGTGCGCCTCTTCTACCATTTCGGTAGGTGTCAAATCGGAACGCGTGTGCCTTCAGCCAATGATTGGCTGAGAGGCGGTTCAGTGTTAGAAAAGCAAATATTAATTTGCTATTCTAACACACCTGGGTGGATTCCGAGCGCAATGCCCTGCGCTCTGAGTCCACCTTTTTTGAAGCCTATTAGAACCTAAAAAAACACCTGCGCTGCTATAATTCAGACGCCCGGCGTCTGATAAGGGGCCGGACGCCTGAATAAGGGGTGGCTACAGCGACCATGGATAGCTTCATGCTATGCATGAACCTATCCATTTTACAAAGAGGGGGGTGGCGTGACAGAGCGGGCGGCGCCCGTGCGCCCTTAATGGATGCACCGCCCCTGCAATATACGCTTATTGTTTTTTTTTTTTTTACAAAAAATATGTAGAAGAATACATATTGGCCTAAATTGATGAAGAAATTCGATTTTTTTTTTATTGGAGATGTTTTATACCAGAAAGTAAAAAATATTATTTTTTTTAAGGGGGGGGGGGGCATCATTTTAAGGTCACCCATGCTCTGACCTTTTATGACAATGTCATTATCACATTATCAAGGTCAGAGACTACAGACCTAGAACAGGTGATGGTCAGAGGGTGCAGGTCACCCATGCTCTGACCTTTTCGACAATGTCATTATCACATCACGGTCAGAGACTACAGACCTGGTACAGGAGATGGTCAGAGAGTGCACACATGGCCGTAGAGACTGTCAGAGACTGCGGACATGGCCCAAGAGACTGTCAGAGACTGCGGACATGGCCCAATAGAGAGTGACAGAGACTGCGGACATGGCCCAAGAGACTGTCAGAGACTGCGGACATGGCCCAAGAGACTGTCAGAGACTGCGGACATGGCCCAAGAGACTGTCAGAGACTGCGGACATGGCCCAAGAGACTGTCAGAGACTGCGGACATGGCCCAAGAGACTGTCAGAGACTGCGGACATGGCCCAAGAGACTGTCAGAGACTGCGGACATGGCCAAGAGACTGTCAGAGACTGCATACATGGCTCAAGAGACTGTAAGAGACTGCGGACATGGCACAAGAGAGGACCAGAGACTGCATACATGGCCCATGAGTGTCAGAAACTGCATACATGTGGGGGTGACAGAGAGAGACGGGGGTGACAGAGAGAAAGGGGGGTGACAGAAAGAGACAGAGAGGGTGACAGAGAGAAAGGGGGTGAGAGAGAGAGGGGTGACAGAAAGAGACAGAGGGGGTGACACAGAGAGAGGAGTGTGACAGAAAGAGACATAGGGGGTGACAGAGACAGACACAGAGAGAGAGTGTGACAGAGAGAGACAGAGGGGGGTGATAGAGAGAGGGGGTGAAAAAGACAGAGGGGTGAGAGAGAGAGTGGGGGGTGACAGAGAGGGGTGATCAGGGCCGGACTGGGAATAAAATTCAGCCCTGGAAAAAATTTCATACCAGCCCCACAGCGTTATTATACCAGCGCAACAGCATAACGTCATTATTTTCTGGTTCATGAAAGGGAAAACCATACATTATTACATTATATGTATATATATATATATATATATATATATATATATATATATATATATATATATTATATATATATATATATATATATATATATATACACACACGGTGGGGGGTGGAGAGCATTGGGGTGGGGGCTGGAGACTGATGGGGAGAGCTGGAGAGCACCAGGGGCAGAAAGAACAGGGGTGGGGAGCGGGGGGGGGGTGGACGGGGGGGCTGGACAGCACTGTGGGGGGTGGGAAGCACTGGGGTGGGAGCTGGAGACTGATGGGGAGAGCTGGAGAGCACCGGGGGCAGAAAGAACGGGTGGGGAGCACGGGGGGGGGGGAGCATGGGGGGCTGAACAGCACTGTGGGGGGGCTGGAGAGCACCGGGGGCAGAAAGAACAGGGGTGGGGAGCACGGGGGGGGGAGCTGGGGAGCATGGGGGGCTGAAGAGCACTGGGGGGGGGCTGGAGACTGATGGGGAGAGCTGGAGAGCACCGGGGGCAGAAAGAACAGGGGTGGGGAGCACGGGGGGCTGGAGAGCACTGTGGGGGTGGGGAGCACAGGGGGGGACTGGGGGGGGGGGCTGGTGGGGGGGGGAGCATGGGGGGGCTGGAGAGCACTGTGGGGGGGGTGGGGAGCACGGGGGGCGAGCTGGAGAGCACCGGGGCAGAAAGAACAGGGGGTGGGGAGCACGGGGGGTGGACAGCACTGTGGGGGGTGGGGAGCACAGGGGGGGCTGGAGAGCACTGTGGGGGGGGGGGAGCACGGGGGGGCGAGCTGGAGAGCACCGGGGGCAGAAAGAACAGGGGTGGGGAGCACAGGGGGGTTGGACAGCACTGTGGGGGTGGGGAGCACGGGGGGGGGCTGGAGAGCTGGAGAGCACTGTGGGGGGGGGGGAGCACGGGGGGGGGGAGCTGGACAGCACTGTGGGGGTGGGGAGCATGGGGGGGGCTGGACAGCACTGTGGGGGGGTGGGGGAGCACGGGGGGGCAGAGAGCACTGGGGTGGGGGCTAGAGAAGGATGGGGAGAGCTGGAGAGCAGGGGGGGCAGAAAGAACATGGGTTGAGAGGGGGGGGCTGGAGAGTGTGGTGGGGGAGGAGAGCACTGGGGGGAGCACAAGGAGAACTGGAGGGGGGCTGGAGAGTCTGGTGGGGGAGGAGAGCACTGGGGGGGGGGGGGGCACAAAAAGAATTTGGATAGGGGGATCAGCAGGGGGGCGGCATATAGAGGAAATGAGCTTTCTATATTCCTCCATGCAGCCGCTGAATGCTTGATTCTCCTCCTCTCCCTCCTCCAAGCATTCAGCGGCTGCATGGAGGAATATAGAAAGCTAATCTCCTCTATATGCCGCCCCCCCCCCCCCCCCCCTGATCCCCCTATCCAGGCACACACTTAGGGCTGTACTGAGTACTCACATCTCTCCTCCTCCTGTGATTACGGAGCTGTCCGGGTCTGTGTTCTGCGGCCGCGCACCGCGCTGTAACACGGTCCCGCCCCCCCCTAGACCGGCTCGTGTGATAGGTGGAAGACTGATTCTATCTACTATCACACGAGCCGGTCTAGGGGGGCGGGACCATGTTACAGCGCGGTGCGCGGCCGCAGAACACAGACCCGGACAGCTCCGTGATCACAGGAGCATGAGAGAGGGGACTCAGGGGAGCACTGCAGCCGCAAACCGGCTCCAGGGCAGGCAGCCTACCGGGAAATATCCCGGTAGGCCAGTCCGGCCCTGGGGGTGATGGGGGTCCTCACTAATGATCCGATCCCTAATTCCAGGGGGGGGGGGGCACTTGCCTCCCCTTGCCCCTAATGTTTGGGGGTTCTAAGTAATTGTCAGAATTGGCATGGGTGTAAAGTGGTTAAGTATGACCAGCAGTCAGAAGACTGTCGTCCTAGAGTAAAATGCTTAAACCAGTATCCCCTTCATCTTGTGTGTACTAAGCCTGTTTTGCCATGGAGCTGTGTTCCTGCAATCCTCCCACCTATGTAGTGCGCCATGTTTAATAATGAACCTTGAAGCAGAGCTTGGCTGAAGTAAGGCCCTGCGTTGTCCTAGCTGATGTTTGCGTGTCACCTCTTTAAAGGGGACACCCAACAATGCTTCAAGAGGGAGCAGAGGGAGTAAAAACATCTTCTCGGGTTGCCAGGAAGCCTTCATAACATACCGAAGATTGAACTGATATTGCCTACAATCATTAGTTGCTGCTTTAGAACGCTGTGTGTTTGTTTTCACTGAATAGGTAGCCGTGTCCCTAGCCACTTGCTTACTGGGCACTTAACCACTTCAATACCGGGCACTTAAACACCTTCCTGCCCAGACCAATTTTCAGCTTTCAGCGCTGTCACACTTTGAATGACAATTGTGCGGTCATACAATACTGTACCCAAACAACATTTTTATCATTTTTTCCCCACAAATAGCGCTTTCTTTTGGTGGTATTTGGTCACCTCTACGGTTTTTATTTTTTGCTAAACAAATAAAAAAAGACAGAAAATGTTGAAAAAAAATGTTTTTTTTTTGTTTCAATTTCAAAACTTTGTAAATAAGTATGTTTTCTCCTTCACTGATGGGCACTGATGGGGCTGCACTGACGGGCACTGATAAGGCAGCACTGATGGGCACCGACGAGGTGGCACCAATGAAGTGGCACTGATGAGGTGGCATTGATGGGCACTGATATGTGGCACTGATAGGCATCACTGATGGGCACTGATAGGTGGCACTGATGGGTGACACGGATGGGCACTGATAGGTGGCACAAATTGGCACTGATAGGTGGCACGATTGGCATGGATAGGCGGCATGGATTGGCATAGATAGGTGGCACGGATGGGCATTTATAGGCGGCAGGGATGAGCATGGATGGGCACTGATAGGTGGCACGGATGGGCACTGATAGGTGGCACCATTGGCCATGATAGGCGGCATTGTAGTATATTGTATTGTACTGATGGATGCCAATCAGTGCCAAACAATAACGCATGCCAATCAGTGATGCCCATTGTGGGCACCGATTGGCATCCATTGTGGGCACTAATTGGCATTCATTGTGGGCACTGACTGGCATCCCTGGTGGTCTAGGGTGGCATACCTGGTGCTGGGCATCCCTGGTGGTCCAGTGTGGGCATCCTCGGGGGAGCTGCGCTGATAATCGATGAGCACAGACCCCCCCCCCTGTCATAGGAGCAGCCGATCGGCTCTCCTCTACTCGCGTCTGACAGACGCGAGTGAGGAAAAGCTGATCAACGGCTCTTCCTATTTACACTGTGATCAGCAGTGATTGTCCGACGGAGACTCTTTACCGAGATCGTAGTTGCGGGGTGTCAGACTGACAGGGGCGCGCAGCGGCTCAATATCCTGAGGACGTCATATGGCGCCCGGTCAGGATTTTGAAACCACTTTGCCGCTGTCATTCTGCTATATGGCGGGCGGCAAGTGGTTAATGCCAACTGTTCCTGATTTTGAGGGACTGTCCCTGATTTGGAACAAAGTCCCTCTGTCCCTCTTTTCTCCTCATGTGTCCCTCATTTTGGTCTGATCTATATAGTTGTATTTATGTAGCAAGGTCTCTGGCCAGTCTAATGAGGACCTCCAAGGCCAAAGATAGCTGACTTCCTTCAGTATGTAGTGGGTTGTGAGCAGGGGCGGACTGACAACTCATGGGGCCCCCGGGCAATAGGAGATTATGGGGCCCCCAGGCAATCAGAGATTATGGGGCCACACAGTATACAATCACACAGTATACACATACATGTACACACAGTACACACAGACATTTTTCTATTGGCTGAGAAGGTACTGGAGAGGTGGGGCAGCTATAATCTCAGGATTTTTAGACCAAAAGGATGTCGGTAAGGGACATTTCAGAAACAGATGTAAAAAAAAACACAGATTTTTACATACTGTCCCTGGTTTTACTGAGGCTGGCAACCCTAATGGGGCCCCCTAGTGGCCCGGGGCCCTCGGGAAGTGCCCGAGTGGCCAAATGGTCAGTCCGCCCCTGGTTGTGAGGCATAGTGGGCGCAATGGTGAAAGTCATTGGGCGCCAGACATTTCTTGGTTGTAAAAGAGGTTTTATTTCTTTTGACAGTCCTGTTTGTATTTTTGGGGGAACCTTAAGTAGTTATAGATTCAATTGGCAGACTCCGAGACTTCAATAGGAGGACAGCCATGCAGGGAAAGGCCCCAGCAAGGCGCCACATCTGCACATTCAGGAATGCTGTCTCCTATGGTAACTGTCCTTTAACCGTTCCTAACTCAAACGTAACAGTCCTTTCAGCTTCACTACCACTGCCTCTTGTAGTTCTTCAACACTGAGCTCCCAGTCTCTCAATAGACCCTCTGATTCACTGACTCTGAATCCGAAGTTGGCAGTGGTATCTCGCTCAAGCCTCACCCACGCTTCCCTGCTGGGTCCCAGCTTGGCACTCCAGATACTTCTCAAGCTTCACCCCTGCTAACTGGCGAGGTCCCTGGCTTGACTCACAAGGCTGGCCAGCAAACGTCTCGTCTGCTGGTTGGGTCCCTGACTTGATCACCGCCTGAAGTTTCCAGATTCTCCACCGTGCCCGTTTTGTGAGAATATGGTTCCGGTACTTTCTTCAGTTACTCACTGTGATCCCTGGTAAAGGTGGTTGGTCCCTTTGTGGCGACAGCTTCCCTTCCACCTCTGACCACTGACAGGTTCTCCGGCCGACAGAACCATCACTTTTGGTTGGATTGTTGGATCCCAACCCTGCGCTGCACTCTTACTTCTGGATAGGCCCTCACACAGCCCGGCAGCCAGATGCCCCCGGGATAGGCCCAATCTTCGGTCTACCAGCCCGGGGCATACGACACACGTCCACCCAGACTGCCGTCCAAGTGGCACAGAACACAGATCACCTGACCTCACCCGAATATATAGGCTCTCCCAGCAGGCCAAGGGATTCAAGAAAACCCCTGCCCATTGGCTGAGATACCCCATATACCCATAACCTGACCTTGGGTTGCCCTTCTCATATCTAGTACCACCAAGTTCCCGGCCACCTAGCAGTAGAGAAAAGTGCAACAAGGCCAAACTTAGGGAGAAATCAATCGACCAAGATGACTACTCTTGGCAAGTAAATTTATGAAGAGCTCCCTGATTAAACCCCAGGGTGCTACATCTAAAATGCACTACTTATCTATCAAAAAATGTTTTACATTGCTATATCTTTTATTCAATTTATAAATTGCTGCATTTCTAAGTTCCAAAACCTAATATAAAGGAATAGTAGTGGTAAAAAAAGAAAAAGCCCTTGTGGGTTTAACTAATGACTTTTTTTGCACAAGTCTCCATTAGGGGGCGTGGCAAGGAGTGTGTCCTATGCCTACATACTTCTGCTAATAGGTGTCCCTCATTCCCATCTCAAAAAGTTGGGAGGTATGTTTAACGGCATCCCAGTCTTAGTCCGTAGGGTTCAATATTGAGTTGGCCCACCCTTTGCAGCTATAACAGCTTCAACTCTTCTGGGAAGGCCGTCCAAAAGGTTTAGGAGTGTGTCTATGGCAATGTTTGACCATTCTTCCAGAAGCGCATTTGTGAGGTCAGGCACTGATGTGGATGAGAAGGCCTGGCTCGTAGTCTCCGCTGTAATTTATACCAAAGGTGTTCTATCGGGTTGAGGTCAGCACTCTGTGCAGGCCAATCAAGTTCCTCCACCCCAAACTCGCTCATCCATGTCTTTATGGACCGATGCCATTAAAGTTCCCAATACTTTTGGTAATATAGTGCAGCTTCCCATAGACATAAATGGCTATGCACAGCTGTATTTGGGTACACCCCAGCGCTCTTGTATAGTGTAGGGAACACGCAAATATAAGAAATTTACCCCCGTATGCTATACTCGTTACTAAGTAAGCACCCAGATTCCTTACCTATAGTTGGGTCCGGGTGCGATGTTGGGGGATCTAAAATGTTTTCAGTTGTTCAGAAAACATCCAGCTAACCAAACATTGCTCATCACTACTGGAGAGTAGGGATGAGAGATATTGCTGAAATGTTAGCAAAAACTGGAAAATGTTGGTCAAATGCATTGCATTCAACAAGGAAAGGCAAATGAAGGTGTTTTTTTGGTGTTTTTTAGGGTGCAATGTGTTTTTAAATGGTCCTTGAGGATCAAATAAGCTCTTTCCATTTATCCTGGACCTGTTCCAAAAAAGGCTCCTGTTTAGTCGCCCTATTTTACATATTTTTACTGAAAAAAAAGTAAAAAAAAAAAAAAGGGTCAAATAACATTTTTAAAGCAACAGTACACAAATCATGATCCAATACACACAAAACAAGGGGACAAAACACAACAAAAAGAACACTAAATAAAATAAGTAAATCTACAATAACCCCCTCACACACAAATAAAAAAAATTAAAAATGCACCCTTCACCTAGTTTTAAAGGGTAAGTTCACTTTTGTACACTTTTTTTTGTCCTTCTAAATTCCAGCTCCCTTATGCACCAACATAGCATTCATGTACATTTTTTTGCAAAAATATCAAAGCTTTCCATTAAATCTATAGTCACTAATTTTTCTTGTCCTAATCCACGTTTCCAGACGTTTCCATTAGTAATGTCTTCTTCCTGATCAGACTTTAGGTCATGACACAGGAAGGAGTCGACTAGTTGACCTCATTAGCACACACCCTGCATCCTCCACTCTCCCATTCCCAGGTGCACGTTTTTTAAATGAAATGCAATCAATCAGTAATCACCCTTCTCACTAAATACACAATCAGATTGTATAGTGTATGGCCATGTTTTGTACACCTAAAATTACTATTTGCGCTTTCAGTGCCATTAATTGTTAATGGCACACCAAACACAGAAGCAAACACACATTTTGCCATGTGAAAAAACGAGGGCCAAATGCTGCAAAACGCACAGTAAAAAACACACAAAACGCCAAAATGTCCCATTAACCACATGTAGTTCAGCCAATTAAAATCAAGAGGCTGCCCTATGCGTGTCACAGAAAAAAACGAGACACAAAATGTGCTCTCCCACTATGCTAGATGTGAATGGGGCCTGAAAGTGAAATTGGTGCAGTAACCTTAAGAACAATGAGGCCTTATTCACATCTGTGCGTTTCCTTGCATTTCAGAAATGCTCTGCACCAAAAATTGCAGTAAAAAAAGGACTCTAAAAAAAAGTTCTGAAGCTTCTTTGGGGTGATTGCTGTGTGTAGGGCAGCCCATTCAGGTGCCTTTTGTGTGATGAGTAAAAAAGGCTCCAAAATGCTTCCACCCCCCCCCCCCCCCCAAAAAAAACGCATGTAGGAATGTGAGTTCCCGCTATACAGAGTTGTGAATGGGGCTTGAAAGCTGAGTGTTTCTGTCCACTCCCTCCTATGTACTTGTATAAAGATGGCCATACACTATGCAATCTGATTGTGTATTTAGTAAGAAGGGCGATCACTGATTGATTGAATTTCTTTTAAAAAACGTGCACCTGGGAATGGGTGGGTGCATGATGCAGGGTGTGTGCTAATGAGGTCAGCTGGTCAACTCCTTCCTGTGTCATGATCTCTAGTCTGTAAGGAAGAAGACATTACAAATGGAAACATCTGGAAACGTGAATTAGGACAAGAAAAGTAGGTGACTAGATTTAATGGAAAGCTTTGATATTTTTGCAAAAAATGTAAAAAATTTGCAAAAAAAAAGTACATAAATGCTATAGAATAGAAAAACACATATGTGTGAGCTACTGGTGCTGCACGCCCCGAAACATTTGTATAATGGAAAAATTCCCTCATGGGGTTTTTTAGCAGCTGGATAGCCGCACACCGGAAAAAAGCTTAAAATCCTGTGTTTTTATTAAAAATCGAGGATCACATTACATCAATTAATCCACAGCAAAGGAAAGGGGTACAAAAATGCTGTGGATTAATTGATGTGATGTGACCCTCGATTTTTAATAAAAACACAGGATTTTAAGCTTTTTTCCGGTGTGCGGCTATCCAGAGTTTTTTCATGCTATTGCCTGCCTATTGTGTGTGGACTTCTTCAGGGCAGTATTTTATTCTATGCAGAGGAGATGAGGAGGGGAGCGGACAGGCACCTGTAGTGTACTGTAATGATACACTACAGGTGCCTGTCCGCTCCCCTCCTCATCTCCTCTTCTGGGGGGTCCAAACTTCTGGGGGGTCTATGCCATAGGAGGTGGAGACGACACATATGCCTTTGGGATCGCTGAAATTAGCTTTTAAAAGAAATCTCTGGCTATAGTACATGTTCTTCTCTCTTCCATCATCTTTATTGGTAAATATACATCTATCTGTGTGATTAGATATATGAGCGAACAAATCAAATGGTTATTAAAATGTAAAATATTTACTTTTCTCTCTGCATAGAATAAAATACCCCCCCCCCCCCCTGAAGAAGACGACAATTAGAAGGGTCGAAACGCATAGGGGTTTTATGTGGAAGACCATTTTTTGCAGAAAAATGCAATTTTATTAAGATTTCATACAATATGTAGTTCCATCTTGATTGATGGTTTTGACATTTTCATGTGAATGCCAGAGCTCAATTTTTTAAACCTCTCATGTTACTGTCAAATTGCTTTTTGATATAATAAAGAATTTGAATTAATGACCTTTGAACAATTTCTTGGCTGCCAAAAAACCCCATGAGCAAATTTTTCCATATGTACATGAATGCTATATTGGTGCATAAGGGAGTTGGAATTTAGAAAATCATGTCTTCTTCCTCCGGTCTTCTCCGTCCATTGCTTCTTCTCCCTCTTCTCTCTCCAGTGGTTTCTTCTACCTCTTAGCTCTTCGTGATATCTTCTTCGTCTTCCTCCAAAGCTGGCTGTCTCTGTTGTGTTGGCTCCCATTGTCTGCCATTTCTTATATAGCCATGGGGCATGGCCATTTGGTGATGTCACTCGGAGACCCCACCCCTGTGACGTACTGTGGGTTGGGTATAGATTTTGGGGGCATTTGGGGGGCATTTAAAAATGTTGGCATAGGGTGTCCCCTCCAAATCAATACCAGACCCGAAGGGTCTGGAGGGGGGGCACACCCCACGCCATTTTTTTCACAATTATTTTTTCCCGGTAATTAATTTATTTTACTATAATAGGAGAGCGCGGGTGGGACTTTAAATGGAGCACACATCAGATAATTGTTCGTCAAGTGACTATCATAGTTTATTTTCTGTAGTCCATGATATATTGTAGAACATTTTGGGCGTCAACCTCTAACAATGTTCTGGGCATATTGCCTCCATATAATCAATCATGGACCGATAATGTATAACAATTATAGTCAATTATGCAATTAGAGGGAGAGCAGAGACACATAGGTACATATATATGAAATAGTAGCAATGGTTGAACCCAAAATGGCCATGATGACCATAAGGACTGTAATACTGCCAATTAGAATGGATAAAAAAACAAAGTCATTAAAATCTTGATATTCCATGCTTGAGATGAAAGGATAATGGCTAAAAGCTCTACGCGTTTCACGGTATTACAACCGCTCATCAGGAGCATATATCATGGAATAGTTCTAAAAGAAAACAGAATAGGTTCAAATAAGCAAAATGGTTTAAATTTGGTATAATAGATTTTTTTGGAGGCTGTGCATCCAACTCACGTCTGCACCAGTGGGCCAAGCAACACGTCATCCCAGGCCGCAAACAGGCCGCAGCACCAAGTCCACAGGCTTCAAGGTGATCAGTAGGAGCGGCGTCCATTGCCATAGACATAACCAGGTTGGGCATACACTGTGTCTGCAAATAAGTATGAGGGAATATGTAAATAAACTATGTGAAGTGGACCTAATAAGAGGAATGAGGGTATGTGGTGTGACTGCATGGGTGTGTGAAAGAGATGTATAATAAGTGAAGGAAATAGGTGAAAAGTGAAAGAAATAAGTGATCAAAGGGAGGAAAAAAGAAAAATATTGTAGGTTGAGGGGTGCATAGAGAAAATGGTGAATGAACTAAATCCACAAGTGTGTGTGAAGTGCTAAAGAAAACAGTGTAAAATAAAGAGTGTAAAGAGGTAGCCCAAACCTGTGTAGATGCCCGCAATGGAGCACACTCATGGTCCCAATTGGCGGCGCACAGCCAGCGAGACCCCCACCGGGGAGTGGGGATGCTAACACCTAAGCGGCTCAGCCGTCTGGCGATTAGCGCCAAACCATCTCCCCTGGTGTGGCCGTTGATGGACAACGAGCGCCAGGAGGACGCCTGAAGTCCGACGCATACAGCGTGACGTCGGAAAAAAGGGACCAAATACCCGCCCCCTTGACATACGCCCGAAGGCAGGGAAGGGGGGGGTAAAACCACGTGTCACATCTTGGCCTATGGTGCCCAGCACTGACAGGCAACGCAGCGGCATCTAGGTCGCTGTTGAGGGCCCACAGGTACAGACAAAGCGGGATACACAAACCTGTATGAAGCAAAGGAAAAGTTACAGGATCAGGAAATCAATCCGCCTGTAAAAATTGCAAAAAGTACTGAGGATACTACTGATGTGTGCTCCCATCCCGGATTTGGTTGTTGAGTAGGAAAAAAGATTTGGAACTTTAATTGAAGCTAGCACCAAAGGGATGCCAACCTCCATTCCGGGTCAAATATAATAGGAGAGCGCGGGTGGGACTTTAAATGGAGCACACATCAGATAATTGTTCGTCAAGTGACTATCATAGTTTATTTTCTGTAGTCCATGATATATTGTAGAACATTTTGGGCGTCAACCTCTAACAATGTTCTGGGCGCCTGAAGTCCGACGCATACAGCGTGACGTTGGAAAAAAGGGACCAAATACCCGCCCCCTTGACATACGCCCGAAGGCAGGGAAGGGGGGGTAAAACCACGTGTCACATCTTGGCCTATGGTGCCCAGCACTGACAGGCAACGCAGCGGCTGTCGCTGTGCCCCTGTGACGTAATGTGGGTTGGGTATAGATTTTGGGGGCATTTGGGGGGCATTTAAAAATGTTGGCATAGGGTGTCCCCTCCAAATCAATACCAGACCCGAAGGGTCTGGAGGGGGGGCACACCCCACGCCATTTTTTTCACAATTATTTTTTCCCGGTAATTAATTTATTTTACATTCAGCTGTCAGCAGGGAACCCCCGCTGACAGCTGATGACTCATCGGTTGTTAATGACGCGGCGGCCGGCTTCCCGGGCTGCTCCTTAGCAACTGCCTATATAAAGTGAATGTAAAGGAAAAAAACACAAAGCGCAAAACGCAAATCGCTGTAAAAAACGCAGTACGTGGGTCCATTGAAGTTTATTAGATACAAAACGATGAATGCTGTGGGAAAAAAAAAGTCCCTAACCCTTTCCAAAAACGCAGAGGCACAAAAATGTATTGATGTGAACGTGTTCTATAGGAACCCATGTTAAAAAAAAAAAATTTCCTTTTCTGCGAAAAGCATAAAACAGGAAAAAACGTATTGGTGTGAATGGAGCCTAAGGGTTAAATGGTTCTAGGATGGTTGATTGGATTTCATTGTGGTCCCTGTCAAGTTCACTATCACAATGACAAACAATGGTCTCCCAGCAACCACCTCCACCGCTAAAACAAACTTCTTTCTAGAAATTCCATTGTCCTCCGCCCTGCTGATCACATTACTGGGGACGGGTGAGTTTCGTAAGAGCGCCGCGCTGCCTACTTCTAGAGAAACTTCCCAGCTTCCTATTCCTAAAATTGATGCGTACGTATTCTGTATACCTCTGGCACTAAGTAACTGTATAATCAGAAGGGTAACCATGCTAATATAACAGAGACTAACCAGCACGCTGTACTCTGGTATATAGGTAACTGGTTTGCTTTATTGCACTATGATGATGGTGATGTTCAACCTGACTTTGGCCCCATTAACACCATATGCATTGGGCAGAGTTGGCAATTTGCCTTAAGTTCTATTGCTTCAGTTCAGTATGTTGGTGTGCGGTGTGCGCTAACAAATGCAAGATGGGTTGCAGCATAAAGCTGATATTTGTGATATTTCTATACAGCTGTATTAAACCCAAAAGCAATGTCCGCCGGGCACCCGCGATTGCCTGTTAAAACGACGGGACCGTGCGGGACCGTGGAGCTGTGTGTGTAAACACACAGCTCCACGTCCTGTCAGTGGCGAGGAGACCGATCATGTGATCCCCAGTACGGAGGAACACCGATTGGTCTCCTCCCCTTGTGAGTCCCCTCCCCCCACAGTTAGAATCACTCCTATAGGGAACACATTAACCCCTGCAGCGCCCCCTAGTGTTAACCCCTTCCCTGCCAGTCACATTTACACAGTAATCAATGCAATTTTATAGCAACGATCGCTGTGTAAATGTGAATGGTCCCAAAAATGTGTCAAAAGTGTCCGAAGTGTCCGTCGCAATGTCGCAGTCACGAAAAAAAAATCGAAGATCGCCGCCATTACTAGTAAAAAAAGAAAAATGCAATAAATCTATCCCCTATTTTGTAGACGCTATAACTTTTGCGCAAACCGATCAATATACGCTTATTGCAATTTTTTTTTTACCAAAAATATGTAGAAGAATAAGTATCGGCCTAAACTGAGTAAAAAAATATTTTTTTTTTTAAAAAAATGGGATATTTATTATAGCGAAAAGTAAAAAATATTGTGTTTTTTTTTTCAAAATTGGCGCTCTTCTTTTGTTTATAGCGCAAAAAATAAAAACCGCAGAGGTGATCAAATACCACCAAAAGAAAGCTCTATTTGTGGGAAAAAAAGGACGTCAATTTTGTTTGGGTGTAACGTCGCACGACCGCGCAATTGTTAGTTAAAGCGACGCAGTGCCGAATCGCAAAAAGTGCTCTGGTAAGGAAGGGTGTAAAATGGCCCGGTGCTGAAGCGGTTAAAACTTGTATCCCAGAAGGAAAAAAAAATGGTGCTGTAACTGATTATAAGGTGTGAGCTGGAGTTTGGCTTAAATTTGTTAGTGCATTTAACCACTTCTGGACCGCCCACCGCCGTTATACGCCGGTACTTTAAAGAGGATTATAGCTGTTATGGCAGCAGCTAGCTGCCATAACCCCAGTATCCTCTTCTTCAGCAGGCGGTCCGCTTCAAGATAAAAGTGGTCTCTGTGGCAAGATCACTTTTATCTGCGGCGGGAGAGGGGCTCCCCCCTCCCGCCGCGCTCCAGTGCCCTCCGTCTCTTCCCCCTGCTGTCGTTAGCGGCGGAGGCGATCTGATCCTCTCCCTAGCCTGACATGGAGATGAGTGAGGGTAAGATGGCCCCCACCCATCTCCATATTATTGCAGGGCGTAAGCAACGTCAAAACGTCATTTCCACCCATTTCCAACGTCATTTTCAGCTTAAAGGGCCAATTTTTTTTTTTTTTTGCATTTTTGTGTAAATATGAGATCTGAGGTCTTTTTGACCTCAGATCTCATATTTAGGAGGACCTGTCATGCTTTTTTTTTCTATTACAAGGGATGTTTGCATTCCTTGTAATAGGAATAAAAATGACACAATTTTTTTTTGACAAATGACAATTTTTTTATTTTTTTTATTTGCATGTTAGTGTAAATATGAGATCTGAGGTCTTTTTGACCCCAGAGCTCATATTAAAGAGGTCCTGTAATGCTTTTTTTCTATTACAAGGGATGTTTACATTCCTTGTAATAGAAATAAAAGTGACACAATTTTTTTTTTAAAAAGAACAGTGTAAAAATAAAAGGTAAAATAAATAATAAAAATATTTTTTTAAACGCGCCCCATCTCACCGAGCTCGCGTGCAGAAGCGAACACACTTTTGATTTCTCCCATAGACTTTTAAAGGGTGTTCCGCGGCTTTTGAATTTGCCGCGAACACGCCAAATTGTTCTCTATTTGGCGAACACCCGATGTTCAAGTCGAACTTACGTTCGTCTTGAACACCGGGACCATCCCTATTGATTAGCTTACTGTTTATGTTGGCTGTTCCTTAGAAGTGCTAATGATATTACTGTTTACAGTTTGCATTGTTCAGGATAATGTGATCAAGCTCTTACCTGATCTTGTGTGGTCTATATTCTGTGTGAATTTACAATAAAGTAAGTTCCAGTTTGTACCTAAGCTAGTGTTGCCTAGTTCTTGGGTAAAATTCTCAGCTACAATACCTGGTTCCTGGTCCCTGGTCCCAGAGTGGAGGAAGCTGTATCTTGACGGGGCACCCAAGCAAGGTGCCAGGTGGTCCATCACACTGACCATTAGACATCTAGTGGCAGATAAAAGGTATTTCAGGGAAAATCTCTGAATTGAAGCTGATTACAATAAAAACTAGTATTGTTATTTTAGTTTTTAATTGGCTGTTCATTTTATCTAGTTTTTTTGGTTGCTGTAACAGGATTGATAACAACATTTGAAATGACAGTAACATTGTGTAATATTTTAGTTTCTGGGTTTTCATATGGTTTAATTTGTAACTAGCTTCGTATAATAAGGGGGTTTTATTAAGGTGTGTTAGTGTTGTTGGAGCCTGCACAAGTTTGTTACTGTGATGTAAGCATGGTGAATAAAACACAGGAGCAGAGATTTCCTACACATTCCATCTCTCCCTTATCAGAATACTTCACTGTAACACAAACACACCACACCTTGTCTCTGCTTATTCTTCAGATTCTTCCCCTGCCTTGTACTGTGCTCCACTGGGCTATGCTGATACTGAGCATAGAATTAATAAACCAAGTTCAGTCCACATGGCAAGGTCATGTTTCAGCAAACCAGTGAAAATCGTTTAAGATGTCATCATTTACATCTCAATAAGATAAGATAAGGATAAATATTAGCTTAAAGAAACCAGGTCAGCAACTTTAAAAAATGCAAGTTAAACACATGAAAATCAAATATTTCAAATGCTTACTTATTTGCCTTCTCAACTTTTTTACCCCAGAGTAACCCTTGAAATAATTAATTTTCAGGTCTTAACCACTACAATACAGGGCACTTTCGCCCCCCTTCCTTCCCAGACCAATTTTCAGCTTTCAGCGCTCTCGCACTTTCAATGACAATTGCGCGGTCATGCAATGCTGTACCCAAATGACATTTTTATCATTTTGTTTGCACAAATAGAGCTTTAGTTTGGTGGTATTTATACACGACTTTTTATTTTTTGCGATATAAGCGAAAAAGTAGTGGAATATTTGAAAAAAAAACAATATTTTCTCCTTTCTTTTTTAAAAGAAATACAATAAAATCTAATTTTGTCATAAATTTAAGCCAAAATGTATTCTGCTACATGTTTTTAGTAAAAAAAATTCCGTTAAGTGTATAATTGGTTTGCGTGATCACAGACATATGTACGCAAATGATCATGTACAGATGTGTGCAGGTGATCACGGACATATGTGTGCAGATAATCATTGGGACATGTTATTTTACTGAGACATATGTGGGGGACATGTGTTTTTATTATTTGGGGACATGTGTTTTTATTTGGGGACATGTGTTTTTATTTGGGGACATGTGTTTTTATTATTTGGGGACATGTGTGGGGACATGTGTGTTTACACTAGACTGGTGATCAGTGAGTAAAAAGCTGTAAAAAACAGCTAATACTCACTGATCACCAGCCGGCTGCAGCGATCCGCTCTCTTCTCCTCACGACGACTTCCGTGTGAGGAGAGGAGAGCCGATTGCCTAGCAACCGGCTGTTTGCTTACATCACATGATGGCTGTGATTGGACATGGCCGTCAAGTGATCAGGAGGGCCAACCACAGAGCCCTCCTGCCGATCCCTCTACTTCTGAAGGACGTTCAGGAACGTCCTATCAGAAGTAGACAGCTCCCACCTGGCCGTATATATACAGTGGCCGGGTGGGAAGTAGTTAAGGAACCCTTACTATAACCAATTTATTGGGGATCAGAGGGAAAAAAAACTCCTTACAATGGTGGGCAGAAGGAAGAATGCCCCCATATACAGGGGGTCCCCGACTTACGAACGCCCGACCTACGAACATCCCCTACTTACGAACCGGGCGCTGCGGGGACCCTCCGTCATTTTCCACCGTCCTTCGGCCGTTCTGCGCATGCGCGGCCAGACAGAGCCTCGGAAAATGACGGCAAACATCGGAAATGTCCGTAATTTGCCACGCATGTGCAGAACGGCATTCGACGGAACATCGGAAAAGTCCGTAATTGTGGGTCTGCGCATGCGCGGCTGACTTACGAACAATTCCAAGTTAAGAACAGGCGGGCAGTCCCTAACGAGTTCGTAACTCGGGACCCCTGTACAGTGGTTGTGGTACCCGGTTACAGAGGGGTGGTTAAACCAGTTCCCACACCAAGGCCCATGGTTCATAAATTCCAAGGAATGAAGGTCTGAAAAGCATGATTCTACTATCCGACTGCACGTTCCCTGGACAACGTGACAAGGTGCAACGAGAGTACAAGTCAGGCAATACATTTATATTGTAGAAAGGTTCATCACAACTTATTCAGGCCCAGTGAGCAGGAACACCCATCGAGAGCCACTTACGAACTGTAAAGCCCCATACACACGGTCGGATTTTCCGATGGATTCTGTCCTATCGGACAATGTTGTCGGAAATTCCGACCGTGTGTAGGCACCATCGGACATTTTCCATCGGATTGTCCGACGGACAAAGTTTTATCTCCTGCTCTAAAAATTTTCCGACAATAAAGTCCGATCACACCAATTCCGATCGTGTATAGCGAATTCCGACAGACAAAGTGCCACGCATGCTCAGATCACATTTCAAGACCAAAGCTATTGGCTACTAGCCTCTACGTAGTCCCGTCGTAAGCAACAAACGTCACCACGTTCAGAATGATACGATTTTCCGACAACTTTGTCCGACCGTGTGTATGCAATACCAGTGTCGGACTAAATCCGTCGGAAAAAATCCGATGGATTTTGTGGTTGGAATTTCCGACCGTGTGTACGGGGCATAACAGTGGTATGAAGACTTGAAGATGCCAATGAGGAGCGGAATGGGGACTGGCTGATCAACACCCAAAAGAGAGGCTTCCTGAAGAGAGGTTGACGTAGTCCATGCACTTTCCCTTCTCCTTTGGAACCTTTCCCTACCTATATGTACTGTCTCTGCCAGATGGGGATTCTGTCCCTACCCTAGCCATTTGCATAAAGTGTGCCAAATCAGGTAGCCGGAGTGGTAAATAATCTCAGGTTTGAACCAAAATGGTCACTCGAATCACAAGGGGTGGCAGCACCCAAGTTCGACAGGCTTCTCCTTGTGATGGCAGGAAGTCATAATAGAACAAAGTTCCTCACAACTTCCTTCCCCTCCTGCACCCCCACTTTGGTCAAGTGCCACATGCAGTGGAGAGTACAGACTGCACCTGCCTACAAATGGGCCATGACGGGAAACAAATACAGTGGTGTGAAAAAAGTGTTTGCCCCCTTCCTCATTTCCTGTTCCTTTGCATGTTTGTCACACTTAAGTGTTTCGGAACATCAAACCAATTTAAACAATAGTCAAGGACAACACAAGTAAACACAAAATGCAATTTGTAAATAAGGTGTTTATTATTAAAGGTGAAAAAAAATCCAAACCATCATGGCCCTGTGTGAAAAAGTGATTGCCCCCATTGTTAAAACATACTATAACTGTGGTTGTCCACACCTGAGTTCAATTTCTCTAGCCACACCCAGGCCTGATTATTGCCACACCTGTTCACAATCAAGGCATCACTTAAATAGGAGCTGCTTGACACAGTAAGGTCCACCAGAAGATCCTTAAAAGCTACACATCATGCCGAGACCCAAAGAAATTCAGGAACAATTGAGAAAGAAAGTAATTGAGATCTATCAGTCTGGAAAGGGTTATAAAGCCATTTCCAAAGCTTTGGGAATCCAGCGAACCACAGTGAGAGCCATTATCCACAAATGGCGAAGACATGGAACAGTGGTGAACCTTCCCAGGAGTGGCCGGCCGCCCAAAATTACCCCAAGAGGGCAGCGACGACTCATCCAAGAGGTCACAAAAGACCCCACAACAACGTCCAAGGAACTGCAGGCCTCACTTGCCTCAGTTAAGGTCAGCATTCATGCCTCCACCATCAGGAAAAGACTGGGCAAAAATGGCCTGCATGGCAGAGTTCCAAGGAGAAAACCACTGCTGAGCAAAAAGAACATCAAAGCTCGTCTCAATTTCTCCACAACACATCTTGATGATCCCCAAGACTTTTGGGACAACATTCTGTGGACCGACGAGACAAAAGTGGAACTCTTTGGAAGGTGTGTGTCCAAGTATATCTGGCGTAGAAGGAACACTGCATTTCAGAAAAAGAACATTATACCAACAGTAAAATATGGTGGTGGTAGTGTGATGGTCTGGGGCTGTTTTGCTGCTTCAGGACCTGGAAGACTTGCCGTGATAAAAGGAACTATGAATTCTGCTGTCTACCAAGAGATCCTGAAGGAGAATGTCCGACCATCTGTTCGTGTACTCAAGCTGAAACGAACTTGGGTTCTGCAGCAGGACAATGATCCTAAACACACCAGCAAGTCCACCACCGAATGGCTGAAGAAAAACAAAATGAAGACTTTGGAGTGGCCTAGCCAAAGTCCTGACCTGAATCCTATTGAGATGTTGTGGTATGACCTTAAAAAGGCCGTTCATGCTCGAAAACCCTCTAATGTAACTGAATTAGGACAATTCTGCAAAGATGAGTGGGCCAAAATTCCTCCAGGACGCTGTAAAAGCCTCATTGCACGTTATCGCAAACGCTTGGTTGCAGTTGTTGCTGCTAAGGGTGGCCCAACCAGTTATTAGGTTTAGGGGGCAATCACTTTTTCACACAGGGCCATGATGGTTTGGATTTTTTTTCACCTTTAATAATAAACACCTTCATTTACAAATTGCATTTTGTGTTTACTTGTGTTGTCCTTGACTATTGTTTAAATTGGTTTGATGTTCCGAAACACTTAAGTGTGACAAACATGCAAAGGAACAGGAAATGAGGAAGGGGGCAAACACTTTTTCACACCACTGTACTTCACAAACTTATAAGGGGCCCCGGTTGTTACAGACTCTTTTCTTCGGGGGCCTTGCTAAACACCTGGCTATACCACCCCATGTTTTGGCTGCACTGCTATCTTCTCAGAAAGAATAGGAGACCAATCCAGCAGTTATAGCAGCAGTATAAACCTTTCCCTATAACTGCATGTAGATCCACACCAAGCTGAACTTTGCTTATTAATGCAGATTGTTCACAGGTTTTCTTTGCTTCATTTGAAACATTTAGCAGACAGTCATTTTCACCCATAGTTTTATTCCAAAAATCTAGCCAAGAACTCAACACGGAGATCAAGCTTCAGCTTTCGTATAACTCATGCTTTTAGTTTGTGCCATAATTAACACTTTTTTCCTTATCTAGGGGACCGGCTGTGTTCCAGCTTCCCCCACAAAGAGGAAAACGAGCATGGACAACTTATACTATACATGTTGTCATCATGAGGCCCCTTGTTCACACACGCAGTGCCTTCTGAAGAGCAGGTGCCTCACAGTCACATGCACGGTTATGGCATGGCCCTATACACTTCCATTCAGTGTTCAGTGATGGTATCAACCACCAAATGTGACATGTTGTTTCGTTTTTGCCGCGGCCTCAAAGTACGGCACGGCATGTGTACAGCCCTGAGTGGCTGGATGTCAGTGTTAAAGCAGGTGCTCAACCGCCTGGTTTTACTGCCCCCTGGCCACTTATGTGAACAAGGTCTTACTCGCTCTCTTATGGTGGCCATACACAATAATAAAACTGAACGACTGATGTTTGACAAAACAATCTAATTAGACATCGATTGAGCAAAAAGCGACAGATAGTGACAACTTTGATGGACCCAAGCTGATTATGGTGGGAAAAAAATGATCGTACAAGGTCGATCAATTACATTTTTTTTTTTTTGACGCCTTTGTGAATCACTTACAATTGATTTACGTGTAACTAAACATGTCCACTATTCCTTTGCCCCCCAGGACCAAAAAATGCCATTAATCAACCCTGTACGACTTAGGTCGTTCTAAACCGGTACGATTGGTCATTCAGCGCTCGATCGACAGTTTTATTGCAAAGTGTATGGCCACTATTAGAAGGGTCCAATCTTAAATACCTTGCTGACAAATCACTTGAGTGACAGCTCTAAATCTGCTGGGGCTGCTGACATCATAACTAATATGGCAGCACTCAGCAGCAGTCTTATGCCGCGTACATGTACGTGCTTTTCATCGGAAAATGCGACCGTGTGTAGGCTCCATCGGAATGGCCGAATTCCCGCCAGCAAAATATCGAGCGCTTGTTCTAAATTTTTTCCAACGGAAAAGGTTTCTATCAGAAATTCTGATCGTCTGTAGCAATTCCGACGTGCAAAATTCCTACGCATGTTCGGAAACAATTTGACGCATGCGCAGAAGCATTGAACTTAATTTCTCATTGTAGTGTTGTACGTCACTGCGTTCTTGACGGTCAGAATTTGTGACATGGTGTGACCGTGTGTAGGCAAGACAGTTTGGAATTCCGTCGGGAAAAACATCAGAGCTTTTTCCGACGAGAATTCCGATCGTGTGTACGCAGCATTAGACGTTTTGGAAGTCTACATAAGGGAGGCTTTTACAGGTAAATCACATGCATAAAATATGTTAAATGCACATATTTTTGCATTGTTGGGAAAGAGTCTGTATGGTTAGCTTGACCTAAAATTTGTAAAAAAAAATTTAAAAAGTGCAACAATATGTAAAAGTGGTATAAAAACTGAATGTGTACACGTATAAGCCTTCGTACGTGGAAGCACTCTAAGCCAATCAGAGCTCTTTTGTTTTGTGCTGCCACATGCTTACAGGAGGACTAAGTGGAATAATAGCCTTCATCGTCCAATCACTGACTGGTGGCGAAATGGTGACCAAGCTGTGTTGTTTAGCTGCAGTACAAAAAAAGTCAGGTCACTGGCTTGGCTGTGCTGTCTGACAGGGCCCCCCTGGATCGTAGGACTGGATGGACACAATTACAAATCCTATGGCAGGTAAAATAATTCAAGAATCTGTTCAGTGCATTTATCTGTTTGCCTAGAGTGCAGCTTTTGGTGATAGGCTTGGTGTAGTTTAGGTGGGGTAAGTGTAACTTAGTTACTCCTCAGTATTCGTTTTTTTTTTGGGTGTGATGAGTTAGTTATTACACAGGATCATTGAGTTGGCACCAAAAACAAGTGCATCGAAAGTAACTGCACCAATGTTATCAGCTCACAGGCGTGTTTAATTGGGCGAGGTGGTTCTGTATGTGTGGATGGTGTTAATAAAGCTGACGTTTAATCGACTTATGTTTTGTTTTCCTTGGTATCTTCTTCCTCCCCCATGATGTCATTTTTTACAGCACAATTTTTCAATTTTATTACATACCTTAGAATCAGAAAACCATCACTTTTTGTTTTGATGCTCTTGTATTTAGCTGGTTTAAACTGTAAGTTCAGTTGGGTTTTAAGGCAGTGCCACTTGCTTGACCATAGTACATGGTACTAGGTACCTGTGCTTCATGGACATTGCTTGTATTATGAAAAATGCTTTTGTTCCAAGAATGAAAAGTAATCCTAAGCATTGCACCCGGACTTGTATTCTGTAAAATTCTTTGTGTGATAGACTCACCCGAGCCGGGACAGAGGCTTTTGGAGGGGACTGAATGCTAGCCTCTTGCCTACTGATTATGGGCTCTGGATTTTAAGGGAACAATACTCTTTCTCAAGTGTATATAAGTCTGTATTCTTGTTCTAATAAACACTTCTATTTCTGGTGTACTCCAAAACTGGTGTTGCCTGATTCTTGGGGTTACTATAGCCAAATTCATTGGTCTTGTGTTCCAGGACTTGGGAAGCAGCTTCTTGGCTGGAAATACCAAACAGGGTGTCCGGAGTCCGTCACATTTGGTTGTCAGCGCTGGGATACTTCCTTGTTCTTGGAACATCAAAACCACCAACAGGACCTAAGATCCGGATAGCAGACTTCCCCCAGCGCAGATATGGACCTGGCATCAGAGTTCCCGGGGCTGCTGAGGATCATCCTTTCAGCATACACCAGGACTGTGTTTGCGGATGAATACCCGGAGCTCAGGCAGCATATTGGACTGGAGACCTCCATGCTGGTATAACAGGGAAAGTGCTTTCCTACCCCAGAGCAACGGGGTCGGTGACCAACGGGAGTTGCGGATGGAATTCCTGGGAGAGCGGCCCCAGGAGCAATATGTCCGACCTGAAAGGTCAAACCTCTGGAGTTATTAGCACAATAAACAATGGGTGGAAGACCCTTAGTAGGTTCACTAGACATACTTGCAATAAACACATTATAGCAGACAACCCCAGACAGGTGGCTTGCTGATGACATCAGCATCTACTATGAGTCCAAGTCCACAGTATGAAGCATTCACTATTTTTAATATGGCAGTTAGGCCATATACAGGGATCCCAGAGTCTGTGTGTCTTGGGGAGACATGGACTTAAATCCAAAGTAACATTTCTTTACTTTACTTTACTATGCAAATCCCCTAAGTCATACGCCATTACCAGAGCACAATGTAACACCAATAAATGGCAGTTGGTAAGGAAAGCTATCCTGAGATCCCCAGGGGGTGATGCTACAAAACATTTGCACTTGTTTGCTTATATGCTGAACAGGAAACGCAGATCTCGCTTAGTGCTGCATTGTCAATCCCTTTAATTATATGCGATTAGGTATATTGCTTTTAATGAGCCAAGTACTCTGTGACTTCATTGTCATTATTAGCAAGTTAAACTTTAATACAGCTGTCAGTAAAAGGTCAATTTTATATGGAGGGAAGAAGAATGTCTGGTTGTTTCATGACTGAGTCACCAAGGTGTTAAAGCTCAACCCCAGCCAGAATAAAAGACACAAATGAATGCAGCTCTCTAATCATTAAGCACTTGCCGACCGCCCTATAGCAGTTTTACAGCTACAGGGCAGCCACGCAGCGCAGTTCTAAGTAGCGGGCGCAAGTGTGCGCCACCGGCGGCTCACTTCCGCTGTGATTCTACACAGCGGAAGCCGATCAGCGGGTCTCGTGGACTAATGTCCTTTAGCACACGCCGATCGTTCAGCACACAGGCAGAACAGCAGTCTGCCGTTACAGGAGTACCGAAGGCATGGATCCTGTGTTTCTGCAAAGCAAGGACATGGATCCATGCCTTCCCTTAGTAAAAGCAACTCCCCCACTACACTAATACACCAGCTAGGCTTACAGTTAACCCTTTGATCACCCTTGATGTTAACCCCCTCCCAGCCAGTGTCATTAGTACAGTGACAGTGCATATTATTAGCACTGACCACGGTATTAGTGTCACTGGTTTCCAAAAAAGTGTCAAAAGTGTCACTTAGGGGGTCATTTACTAAGAGTCCCGGGAAGTACTCGGCACTCTACATGTAATAACTCCCATTTAAGGCAATTAAGAGTTCAACTAGGTGAATATGTGAAAAAAAAAAAGCAGCAAACAGTCTTAGAAAATTCGGAATTGGCGATTCTGCGGATCTGCAAGTGCCAATTGCTACTAAGTTATTATATAGCACTGCACTGCAACCATGATCCATGAATGTGAATAACATTTTTTTATGTGAGATGTGCTCTACCTCGTGTGCATCCATTTATGTATATTCCAATTAGTGTTCCTAGTTTGTTTTCTTCTTTTGCTAACAAATGCAGTTATGAATGAGTATTGCAGAGTAATGTCTGCTATTCTGTAAAGTTACATGTATTGAACATTTAAGTTACGTATCTGTTGTATGCTTTTTTTAAATTTATTTTGGTGACTATAAAGCAGTAATTATTTATGTTCACTATTTAATCATACTACACAATTATGCAGGTCTTAGCGTACTTAGCACAATGGCTTGGTGGTCTGCTCAGATGTCTCCAAGTTATGCGTTTAAATCCCAGCCAATCTACCACGAGGGAGAGGGAGCCAATGGGAGGGCTCCCGCCGTATCCGCTGTGTGCGCATTAACAGTTATTTTGTAGGCAATTGTGGAGCCACCCGGGTACGTCACCTGGGGGCCCCGCCCCCTCTGAAATTACGTGACGTCAGAAGGGGGCTGGGCCACCCAGAGTGAGTAGTGGGCAGGAGCCCTCCCATCAAGGTGGAGCGTTTTGATTATGTTCTATTTTTTGGGCCCGTCAGGCGTCACGATTAAAGATGGATGTACATTGCGGAACACTTTTTTTTATTCAATGGAAATGTTGCTGCAGCATTTGACGAAATATAGTTAGAAGGGCCCTGCTCAAAAGAGCTTACAATCTACAAGGGTAGGACACTAAAAATAATACACATTAAAAAATCACATTAGAAAAGCAGGGATACAAATCAAGCTAATAACAACCATTACAAACCTTTTTGGTGAACAAAAGTCCTCGCCCCAAACCCAAAAAAGTTACATGGCAGGGATAGAAATCAAGTTAATAACAACCATGACAAAACTTTGTGGTGATCAGAAGTCCTGGCCCCTAAAATGTTAAATGGCAGGATTATCATAAGCAAAAACAGACAAAATGAATACAAAAGCCAAAAAGGCAGCGCACAAACTACCTTGACACACACAGCAGGAATGAATTAGCAGGAACCTTCCTTTTCATCTAAACCATTACATAGCAGTTGTAAGTCTAACATGTGAGATTTAGAAGGAATCATCAAACCACAGACTTAATGGGGTGTGGGTTGGGAATTATGCACCCCCACAAAAAACATATCTATTTGTAATGTAAAATGGTACTGGGTACAGGCGCTACCTATACCACAAGTCAATAGTCAACCTGTATATATGTGTAAGTACGTATGTACATGCACTCCTGTGTATCTGAGAGCCACTATGCACACTTACACAGAGCACAAGGAGACTAGATGCGTGCCTAAACCAGCTAGTAAGAATCTGCTATACTATGCTGTGTAGAAAACACCAATAATAAACACTATATCCGTCTTAATACGTCATAATGATGCATAAAGTAGTACATTAAATATTAGGTCAAACCAATGTGTTGTAAACCCAGTGGAAATATCTATAGAGAAGTGTACCAAAAATAAATAAGGTGGTATAAAGTGGTATAAAATGAAGGAATGTATGTGCCTTACATAAGCTCATCCATGTGGGCTATAGCCCACATGGATGAGGAAGTCGACTGAAAACGGATCAGTGGAGTGCAAAACAAATTGCACCCCTGTGACCCAGAGGAGAAGCCCAGCCTAAAAAAGCTCAGGCTGGACTTCTCCTTTAAATAACCTAGCTATGTTTGCTAGCACACCCACCTAGACACACCCACCAGTGTATTTGATTCTGTCTCTTCATGTAGGCCTCAAGTGCTCACACCTGTTCATTAGAAATACCCACTCTTTAAAAATGAAAGAATGCATCAGCATAGATATCTTTGCAGGTTAAACCCTTAAAATAACAAATGTCCAAGGCTCTGGCCATGATCAGTGATCCCAAAAATCTCCAAATTAAACTTGTACGTTGTTGGGCATGTGGAGGGTACAAAACAGAAAATTACAACTTTGCTAGGGCTGCGTCACACAAATTGGTGACAAAGTGCATTCGTCATTCATCATCAGCATACAACATTAAAATATTTGTTCAGGATCACACCAGACTTATACATCCATATCTGGCCCAAAACACCACAGTTCTAGATTTCTAAGGTTATTTCTTGGGATCATTATGTGAAACCCATCAAAAATGTAATTACTGGTGAAAAAGAAACTTTAAAACCACAACAGAGAAAGAAGATACAAACCTCTAGCCAGGCAGCAGGATTGGGATTCGAACCAAAAACCTCAGTGCTGCTAGGCAGAAGGGCTAACCAGTTAGCCACTGTGTTGCCGCATGTATGTAGGCTGCATCTTTGTGCTGTCACAGCCCTAAGTCCCAGGGGTGCAGAAGTTAATCAATGCAGATGTACTGTGGAAAGCCAGAGAGCCATTGAACAACCTGTTTCTGGCATATGCCATCTGGTTTGAAGGCTGGTTATGGCTGATTACTGTCAGCATGTGGAGAGATAAACAGCTGTCATTTTGTGGGTTTAGGCTTGGTAAGAGGCTGCAATTAGTGCTGGTGGGGAAATGTTAATGCTGATTATAGTCCTTGCCCATGGAAAACATCTGACACGATGTGCAATGGTGATGGAACCCTCCTACACATAAATACTACATTTAGACATAATTAATATAAGGACCTGAGTCGTGTTTAACGACATAGGGAGAACAGACAACTTCTCTACATGAAGTGGCATGCTTGGGATTCGAACCAAGAACCTCAGTGCTGCTAAGCAGAAGTGCTAACCTGTTAGCCAATGTGCTGTCACATGCGGCTCCCTCCTGTACATAAATACACATAAATACTGCATTTCTTTGGACATATACCTATAGGTGGTGCAATGACATTAGTCAGGGGTTATTTTTCTTGATTTATTCTGTGATATTTGGTGGTTTTTGGTGTGTGAGTGTAGAATCGTGATGTTACCCTCTGAATTCACATTTTTTGGGCTCAAATTATGATCATTTGGAAATACTAAACACAAAAAATTGTAACTCATTTTAAATTTGCATCAGCAATGGTATTGTTTGTGGTTTGTAAAGACACCTGTGTGAATTTGGGTAAAGATTTTTGTGAGATGGACAGAGAAAAATATATTTTACCAAAACATGAAAACATTCCACATTTTATCATTCTCAAAAACAAAATAGATGAGGAAGTCAGCTGAAGGATGCTGGCCGTCATTTCACCCACAAGACTAAGGACATCTAGTGCTAGGAAGGAAGTACTGTGGGTGACAGTTCTAATTATGTTTTATTTTGTTTTTCTAATGGTCTATTATTTTTATTTTTTTATTTTTTGTTTTTGACTGAAGTTCTGGTTTAATACGTGTATGGACTTTGCTTTCTAGTATTAGGCTCCGTTTACACCTGGCAATTCTGCCCACGATTCCAGAATCGTGGCAAAATGCGGGACACGTTTGTGATGCTGTTACTTCTTAATGGCACCCCAATCACGGTGCTATTTTGCCATGGTTGTTGCTCGATAAATTGCAGCAAACCACTACACGTGACGCTGACGCACAACGGAAGTTCTTGCTCCTGTTAAGAAATAATAGCATCGCAAATGCGTCCCTTGTTTTGACGCGATTCTGAAATGGCCCAGTTCTGCCCACGATTCCAGAATGCCCAGGTGTGAATAGAACCTAAGTCATTGATACTTTATTAGAGCATTCAAATTACACCCAAACTTTCTTTTTAGTTTTGGTTTAGTTGTAGTTTTGTTTGATCCACTGCCAATTCCCTTCTCCCTTTCCAGTTTTGCCATCACAGTAAGGTCTCTTTCACACGCGCGGATCCGTTTTCAGACATCCGCTTGCTCAGCAGGGATCGTTCCGTTGATCCCCGCTGAGCCGGAGGGATGACAAGTCCGTCTCTGCACACTGTGCAGAAATGGACCTGTCAGATCTCCGCTCTCCTCTATAGGGGGATCGGATGAAAATGGACCGCCTGTCCGTTTTCATCCGATCCGCCAGACGGTTGGAAAAATCAACTTATATAGTAAAGTTAATATTTTCAGTAAGCACATATTTAATTTTAGTATAATATTGCAATATTTGCTTTACAGAGATTCTTATGTGACTTTTACCATTCTTACATACTTGACTGTCTTTTTACATACTCCACTAGTGACGCCAGATTGTTTCACTCAGGAGGCACCACCCTCTTTTCATGCAGAGATTTAGGGACTTTTTACTATGTTGTATTCATGTTTCGAATTGTGCAATCCTTTATTACTATTTCTCTGAGCTTTGATATACTTTGGTTTGAGCTTATATATACAGTTACCCGGGTCAGTCCAGGACAGGACTCTTTTTGTCTCTCTATGCAGCTGGTTTATGATATCGTATAGTCACTTGTGGCTGAGGTTGTCATAAACAGGTTATTAATTGTTTTTAACTACTTGTGTAGATGTGCTTTTTGTACATCAATGTGCTCCTGCACATATTTATGACTATTGCTGTAATAAAGTTATTGCATATTTTACTTTATTAGTAATGGTGCAGATGTGTGCCATAATAAGGGCTCTTTCACATTCGTGGTGGAGTGTGTGTCTGTGTCAATAGATGTGGACAGGGCCCCCACACAGGAATTCGGAACACGGAATTTGGAATGTGGCACTTGTTGAAGAGGAGGAGCCAGGAGTGGAGAGACCCGAAAAGAGGAGGACCGGGGCTGCTCTGTGCAAAACCATTACACAGAGCAGGTAAGTATGGCATGTTTATTATTTTAATGAAAAAAAATTGAAGCTTTAATATCACTTTAAAATTATAGTTTTTAAAAAAGTTTTTTTTTCAAAGATAACATTTTTTTTTATATTGCATGTTATTACTCTGAAGTATATGATGGATATTTATTAGCATTATTATTTGTTATCTTTCATCTCACATTTCAGCCCTGGTGTACAGCCCATGAAATGTGTTGGCCTTTAAATACAGTTTGTTTATGAAATAGATTTACCCAATCTAATTCCAGATGTACCCATCCCCAAAACAACCCAAGGTGACTGTGACCAGCTGCCAGCTGGCATCTATGCATATGCCACATAGTCACATCACCATTATACTGTTGGATAACAATAACAATACAAAGCTATCCTATGATCAAACCTCAGGCACCCAGCATCATTGACCTGCCCTTTGTTGGGCCTAAAAGCAACCAATGTACACACCCCCAGCAGTGGTATAGTTTGTCTACACCCCTGTCGCAGTCACTTTTGATGTACAATATAAAGTCTGTTTTATACACCCCCCAGTAGTTTTATGTGGTTTGTTCCAACCCCCGTTAAGGCATGTGAGATAAAATAAATTAATTCATAGATTGGATACTATTAATACATGTACTTACACCATACAATTACCAAAATACAATGTTATATGCTATAGGGTAGTAGTCACCAAACTGCGGCCGGGGGGGTCAAATGCAGCCCTTTGCTTGCTTTTATCGGCCCTCGGGCATTATTTCATCTACTGATACCAACAATGGAGGATAAGTCACCCCACTGACACCAATTAAGGGGGCACATTTCCTCCCAATGACACCAACGATGGGCCAAAACTCCTCCCACTGACACCAACAATAGGGCACAATTCCTCCTAATGACACCAACATTGGGGCCCAATGACATCAATGATGGAGCACAATTTCTCTCAATAACACCAACGATGGGGCCCAATGACAATGCATTGGTTTTGTACAGAGCAGCCCAGATCCTCCTTTTCTCGTGTCCCCTGCCGGCGCTCTTGGCCCTTCCCCCCTGCTGAATTCCCCTGGAGCAAACTGTTTTCTCTGGGGCACTCGCGTTTGCTCTCTCCCGAGCTGATCACACAAAGCACGGCTCTGCCATGCCCCTGCTCCCTCCTCACTAGTTGTGATTGACAGCCAATATCTCCCACTGCTGTGTCTCAGCCAATGAGGAGGCAGAGACCCGGGAGAGCTTCTGCTCTTGTGCATATCGCTGAATCGCGATCAGGCTCAGGTGAGTATTGGGGGGGGCTAAGTGGGAAGCTGTACACTAATGCCACGTACACGCGACCGGCCTTTCCGGCAGAAAAGGTCTGACGGCCTTCCCGGCAGAAAAGGTCCAACAGTCTTCCCGACGGACTTTCAATAGAGTTCCAACGGACTTTCGACGGAGTTCCGACGGACTTCTGAACGAACGGACTTGCCCACACACGAACGGACTAAGTCCGTTAGAAAGTCTGTTCATTTTGAATGTGATGACGTAAGACGGGACTAGAAAAGGAAGTTTAATAGCCAGTAGCCAATAGCTGCCCTTGTGTCGTATTTGGTCCGTCGGACCAGCATTCAGACGAACGGTTTTCCTGATAGGAATTGAGTCCGTCGGACAGATTTGAAACATGTTCTATTTCTAGGTCCGTCTGAATTTTTTAAAGAAAAAACGATCGGATTATCCCACACACGATCAGAATGTCCAACGGGCTGATTCCGTCGGACCTAGTCTGCCTGATAGTCCGGTCGTGTGAAGGTAAAAAAAACTTCAGCCCTTGGAACCACTTTAAACATAGCAAGAAAGAAGACCAGGAGCACAGCTTTTCTTTATTTTTAAGACTGTAAGGACTTTGCTAACTGGAAATGTTATTTCGACAATCAGATTTTTTTTGGTTGTAATAAATGATAATGTTCATTGTTTTCCTGAACTTACTCAGTACTAGCTATTCTCCAAAGGTTTTTCCAAGCATGACAGCCAAGAAAAAAGTTTTTTTTCTAAATAAACCATATTTTCTCTAGAAGAGCACAGAAGTTTTCTTAACCTCGGCTGTAGTGTTTGGCTATCTATAGTGTCACTTCCTTTTGTGTTCCGATATAAACTCTTTTCAGGAATGTACTGTCACACCCAAAGGCTGTTATATAACGTCAGTGGTTGTACACATGTGTTGTCTGTGTGCCTAGGAGTTATAGTGATCTTGGCTTCCACTTACTGTATCTTCAGGATTGTATAGGGAACTACTGTATGTACACGAGGTTTCCTGCTTTATATCTGTACAGGATCTAAAAGTCTAAAAGGAGTTGTTTTGGAAAAGTTACAGCCTGTAGAGAAACTACAAATGCCAGCACGATCCAACAGCACCTTTAGAGCACCTATATGTCCCAGCATGTCCATCCAGCCTACGATTCCCTATAACTATCCTTTGTAGGGCACCCTACAATTTCTGTAGAGGTATCTGCAGCCCAACCCTTTTTTGGGGGTTTGGATAGAATGTGGAAGAATACAATTTCTCTCAGGATTTTTATTTTCTCTCTGTATCCCTACTGGAGAGATTCGGACTCGCT